>APFE030474770.1:172819-183565 GCA_000404065.3 Pinus taeda
CAGCTAAAAAAAAATATCTTCATCTATTTAACTTGATGCCAAGATCTTGTTCTTTATCTTATCCTGACGATGAACCACATTAGATGGTTCGAAACACGTCGACAAAACTATGATGATGTGACTTTTACTAAAAATTTTCTTACTTTTCATAATATGGATCACAAAAGCCTAAATTCAATTATTAATATTGTTTTCGCAAAACATCATTTGACTTGTATAGACAACTTCAATTTCACTATAGGAGATTGCTTTTTTTATTCTCTATGATTGCTTATACATAATATATATACTTTTATAGAGTTAAGATGAGGAACAATACAACATTTCAAACTTTATTTGCAAAATAAAAGCAATGAAACATTTTTTCCTTATAGAAATGGATCAAATACATATTCACTGATGGAAATGCAAAATGTCAATGATCCTGAGGTTTATCTTCAACATATGTAACTATCTGCTTCACTTGAGCACATACTGAATGAAAGGAAACTCTGGGGAGACATTTTTTGCATACATTATTTGTCAAAGTGGTTCAACATACCAATTAGAATTTGGTCAAACACACAAAAGAGGCCATACATGCATTTCAATTCATCCATTGTTATTCACACATATGACATATTATTTCATGATAACAATCCCCTCACTAGACATTTTGAGCCACTCTTGTGCAAAAAAAAAAGAAAATGTAGATATTGATAGTTCTAGAGGATGTACATGCTTCATTGTATGAATTGATCATTGTATTTCAAGATGCTATCACAAGAACTTCAAAGAATGCAAAATTTAAAGGGTGTTTTGGGTGAAATCCCATTTCAATGAATTTGTCATTTGACACAATATGAATATAATGTGGGTTTCTTGTGTCACATTATGGATCATACTTTCTCAAAAGCAGTTTTGCAAGGTGATCATTTTTTGTTAAAATGCATATACCACTATGTCAAAGTTAATATACCAAAAACCAAATAGAAAAATTGTATTGTGAGTGTTATATTTTTCTTTTGGCACTCCCATATGAAAAAAGAGACATAGAGGGTGGTTTGTGAACCATATAATCTAATAGTTGTGTAATTTTCATAAAAAACTAGTCTCCAAAATTTGTGTCTAGGCTAAGTTGTAAAAGATTCTTCAATTCTGGGAGCATTCTTTGTGCTAGACTTCCATGTAAAATAGTATATGCAATAAACATAAACTAGTTGAAAAAATCAAGGAAACCTTTATTTGGTACCTTTTTTCTCACCAAAGAAGTCCACGTAGTAACTAACCAAGGGTTACCTAACTCACCTTCTCTTCTCAATTGGATATATTGGAAAGCGGGAACTTGGAAAAACAAAATTATATATACCAAATAAGAATGATACTTGAAACTCCCCAATGGGAGTGTAATTACATATGGAATAGGGGGCCTTAGGCATTGCGCCTGCCACCCCCAAGTATGCATTATGCATTTAAGAGAGAGGATGTAGACTGCCCTTGCATCCATGTGCATGCAATGCCATAGTTGGGAGTTGGCTTTACTGAGGGTCCTTGATGGGTGTTGAACCAATATATGGTGAGTGGAGAGTAGCTAAGGTAAGGTCCTTGGCCTCCTGGTGTAGTTCCTTTGTCCAATTTCTATGCGTGATAATCATGGTGTTGTGGGTTGTAGTGGGTTTCATAGGTTGGAAAGTAATTTAGGTTGGTCAATGTAAATGACGCTTGAACGCTTAGGGTGCCCTGAAAGCTTGGTCACGTTTGTGGCCAATGGGAGATTTCATTCCAGATAAGCTGTTGACGACATCGAATTTCAAGCACAACACAAACTCTCAGGTCATCTCTCTACTAATCCTGATTTTGGTCTTTAGGCATCTCAGTGGTTCCTATAGAAATTTCCTACTATAGATCACCTAGTAATGCAATGTACTAAAGCAAAACACGTGATCTACTTCTACAACAATTGAGTGGAAGCTTAATCGAACATGAGCAACATCAAGCATGAACAAATATAACTAAGAATGAGAAGTAATCAACCATAACACATAATATATATCACTGGGGAAATCACCAGCCTAAAACCCCAACTCTATATTATCATACAAGTGGAAATCTTGTTCAAGTTACAAAAAGAATCAACTCTCAAGCTATCCTACTCTCTCTATAATCAAACAATACGGATCACAGACTCAATAGACATAGAATATATCTTCCCCAAGCCCTCCAAGCCTCCTATTTCCTTGCGCAGTTTTGATTGGGGTCCAATGATATCACATGTGTGAATTGGCCTCATCACACTCACTGTACCCTCAGATCCAATTATGCAATCCATAAGGAATAATATTCCTTCTGCATGCAAGGAATATTCACAAAGGAATATCCTAGCAACTGATAGTACGTTGTCCCTCCATCTGATCTCAACTGGGTCTCTGACTGAACTAACATGCATGAGTTATCCATGAGTGAATACTCAATTATCTGAAATACAGTAGTTACATGCATGCAAGCATTAACTAATTGAACTCTCATTAATTTAACAAACTATTAAATTAATCTAATGGACTGGCTAAGTTAACTAAGTCAGGAATACAACTCAATAACAACAACTCCTTATTCTTTAATGAAGGTTAAATTCCTCAATTATGGGACTGGTTGCATGTGCTCACATAGACTTCAAGTTTGATTTTCCTTAACTAATTAACTCAAGATGAATTAATTAATTAATTTCCAAACTGTTGTTGATATCAAATTCGAATATTACTTCCTATGTTTATTCTAGGGACTAACTAAAATAAGAAGGGATCCCGAAATGCTATTTTTAGAAAAGTTATTTTTAGCACTTTCACTTTTCACCCGTTGTTGCTAAAACCTCCAATGCCTGAACTGCTATTTATAGCCGAGCTATTTATAGCAGTGCTATTTTTAGCATTTTCTATTTTTAGCATTTCTTATTGCACACTTTTCAACACTCCCTCTCAACAAGAAAGGGATTATCAGTAACCCCAATCCTGTCTCTATGGAACTCGAACTTGCTTTTTGACAGTGCCTTAGTCAAAATATCTACCTCCTGCTCCTCGGTCGAAACAGACTGCAACATCATGATCCTCTTGACCACACAGTCCCGTAGATGATGGTAATGGATATCTATATGCTTGGACCTGTCATGAAACACTGGATTCTCAGAGAGCTTTATGCAACTCTGATTATCACAGTATATCACTGTAGGATCCATCATCTAACCAAAAAATCCCACTAGAATCTTCCGCATCTAAATGGCCTCACATGCTGCTTGACTGGCAGCCATGTATTCAACCTATACTGAGCTAAGAGCAATTGATCTCTGTTTCCTACTATACCAAGAAACTGCAGTTGAACCAAGGTTGAAGATTCCTCTAGAAGTGCTCTTCCGGTCTGATGGACTACCAGCCAAATCCACATCCGTGAAGCCTTGCAACTTCACTCCCTCTTTCCATCTGTACCATAATTCGTACTGTGTAGTGCCTCTGGGATATCTCAGCACATGCTTCGCTGCCTTCCAAAACAGCTTGGTAGGCTAAACTATAGCGTGACTCAGCTGGTTCACCACAAAGCATAAGTTGGGTCATGTGTTCACCAGAAACATAAGTGAACCCACCATTTGCTGATAAATAGTAGTAGCCACTACCTCACCTAAAGTACCATCCTTCTTCCTCCAGTTCCCAGCTAGAGTTGTCTGTATGGGCTTGCACTTCTCCATGTAAAAGCACCTGAGTATCTCATTGGCATACCTGCCTTGAGACACAAATACTTCCCCATCTTTTTGCCACACTTCCAAGCCTAGAAAGCAGTGCATGAGGCCCATGTCCTTCATCTCGAACTCCCTTGCAAGGTCCTCCTTGCAAGACTATTTCATTTGGTCATCACCTGTCAAAATCATATCATCGACATAAAGTACAATAATCAATGGCTTACTTTCTACCATGATGTGGAAGGTTCGCATCTGCTTCACTCTTGGTGAAGCCCAACCCAGTGAAATAGTTGTCGATCATGGTATACCAAGCACGGGGTGCTTGCTTCAGCCCATACAGTGCTCACTTGAGTTGGCAGACATGCGACTCGCGATCGAAGGTCTCAAATCCTTCAGGCTGCTCAATGTCTACCTCTTCCTCAATATTCCCATTGAGGAACGTCGTCTTCACATCCATTTGATGGATCTTCCAACCCATCTGAGCTGATAGAGCTAGCATCGATCTAATATATGAGTACCTTGCTACAGGAGAAAAGGTCTCATCATAGTTGATCCCCTCAACCTGTGAGACACCTCAAGCAACAAACCTTACCTTGTGTTTCTCGATACTGCCATCAGCTGCCTGCCTTACCTTGTAAATCCATCGGGAACTAACCACTGACTTGTCCCCAAGTCTAGGGAAAACATCCCACACACTATTTCGTATGATAGAATTGTACTCTTCTACCATTGCATCAACCCAAACTGGTTGTTGCACTGCCTCCTGAAAGGTAGAAGGTTCAGTCGCTACACACTCCCCAACCAAGGCCATGTAGCCAGTGTATATCTTGGGAGATCTCCTCTGTCTACACTGAGAGGATGGCTACCCCACATTCTCTCTCACATCTAGCATCAATCTGTCAGCTTCCCGTGAGTGTTTCCACCTATCTCTGGAAGACTCTCCAGTAGTGGTGGTCTCCACTACTAGATCCTCTACATGTGGCTGATCCACATCATCAGGAGGCTCCTCCTCCTTTGGAACTAAAAGTTCCTCATCACCATGCAACTTGAGCTCCCTCTCAAGTGACACTCACATGGCTCTTTGCTCATCGAACTTCATCTCCCTGCGCACTACAGTCCTCTGACTGGCAAGCAAAAACACATGATAGTTGTGGGGTGTATCTGTGTACCCCACAAATATCCCCAATTCAGCTATTGGGTCTAGTTTCTTTCAAGCACCTTTGGTCACATGATAGAAAATTGGTGATCCAAAGATACGGAAGTGACTCACATCTGGTCGCTTCCCCGAAAAATCCTCCATAGGTGTCTTCATCCCTAAAATATGATGAGGACTTCTATTCTAAAGATACACTATTTTATTGCATGCTTCAGCCCACAGATGAAGTGGTAGGCTTTGGTCATGCAACATCACTTGAGCTTCTCCCACAATAGATCTATTCTTCCTTTTAGCCACCCCATTCTATTGTGGGTTATGAGGTGCCACCAGTTCTTGTTTAATTCCTTCTACAACATAGAAGTCTTTAAACTACTGGGAAACGTACTCTCCACCATTGTCACTATGCAAGGCTTTTACTTTCTTCCCAGATTCTTTCTCTACCGAGGCTTTAAACTCACAAAACCTCAAGAAGCTCTGATCCTTCTTTTGCATAAAGTATATCCAACATCTACGAGAAAAATCATCAATGAAAATAACATAGTACCTTTGTTTAGCGGTGGAGGCTATAGAGAATGGTCCACATACATCTGAGTGAACTCGCTCCAAGATTGATCTAGCTCTACTATCCCAATCCTCAAAGGAAGCTTTCACATACTTATGCAGGGTGCATCCTTTGCATGTGTCTGTTTGCTCCAGTTTTCCCTTGGGTAAGCCGGTAGAAATTTGTTGCATGATCTTCAAGGCCTTGTGATGCAAGTGGCCTAGTCTTCTATGCCATAGCTCACGAACATCTTGGCTTTGCACCACCTCTGCTTTGGAACTTAGTGCAGCATAGTTATCTACCTCTAGCTTGTAGAGACTCTTTACTCAAATCCTTATTTGGTTGGTCTGTCCGGTGCCGATATGCCTCAAGAACACTTTTCCTTTACTAAAGACTACAACATAGCCTTTATCTTATAGCATAGAAACAGACACAAGATTCTTTTTCAAACCTAGTACGTATTTAATAGCAGATAGGGTGAGAGGAGCACCATGCTCCCTCTGAAACACAATTGTACCTTCACCAGAGACACAGTACTTTCCATCATCGCCCATCTCTATCTGCATCTGGAGATCCTTCTCCTCCAATGTACTGAAAAGATTCTTGTCACCGAAAATGTGAAAATAAGCTCCACTGTCCAAGTACCAAACACATCCCACCATGGATGAAACCATGCATGCGATAAGCGAGAAATCCAACTCAAATTGTGAAGCTAGTGCATCACCATCAAATCCCTTTGAGGAACCCTTCTTGGATTTCTTCTATGGACAATTCATAGCATAATGGACCACTTCATGACAATGAAAGCATCGCACCTTTGACTTGTCAACCTTCTTCCCACCATAAGAAGAATTGGATTGGGACGTGTTCCCTTTCCCTTTCTTAGCTTTACTCGCCAAAGCTAGATTTTCTTCATCATCTTTTTTTGATGAAAATCCATCCCTGGTGCTCCACCTTATCTCCTCCTACATTAGGTACGACCAAAGTCATTCCTAATATAGCAGTTTCTCTCTTCCATTAACCGATTCTTGGTAGCTATGCTAGCTCTTTGGAAGACTAAGGAGTGCTAGACTCACTATGTCATCATCAATAGTCACGACCCCTACACTTGCAAGCTCATCCCTGCAGGTGGTGAGCTTGTTCAGGAACATAGAGATTGTGTCGCCCTTTTTACACTTGATCTTTTGAAGTTTGTCCTTCAGTGCCAACTTCCTCTGATCGCTGCTATTCTAATAAAGATCTTTCAATGTTTTCCACATCGAAAATGGAGTCTCCTTCCCATGGGGGCGTGAGACAATGTGATCTCAAACTCCCTCCAAGAGAATTCTCCTTGCTCTAGCCACACACTTTTTCCATTCTTCTAGTTGAGTAGCATTAGTCGGCTTCTAGACTTCTTGATCAATGAAGGCCTTTAGGTTGTTATCTTCCAATACTGCCTCCATGCTATCCTTCCATTCTATATAATTCGAACCACCATCAAGGGCATATTCGAGTCTTAAACCACTGAATGCCATCAGTGAAATAGATGTGATAAGAACTCAATTCAATACTCAAAAACCAAACTTCAAACTTCTCCTACTTGTATATTGTTCTTCCTTGATCACCTTTGATCTGATAACATGTAGAAATTTCCCACTGTAGATCACCTAGTAATGCAATGTACTAAAGCAAAACACTTGATCTATTTCTACAACAATCAAGCAAAAGCTTAATTGAACATGAGAAACATCAAGCATGAACAAATATAACTGAGAATGAGAAGTAATCAACCATAAGACAGAAGATATATCACTAGGGAAAGCACCAACCTAAAACCCCAACTCTATATTATCATACAAGTGGAAATCTTGTTCAAGTTACAAAAAGAATCAGCTCTCAAGCTATCCTGCTCTCTCTATAATCAAACAATACAGCTCACAGACTCAATAGACATAGAATATATCTTCCTCAAGCCCTCCAAGCCTCCTATTTCCTTGCACAGTTTTGATTGGGGTCCAATGACATCACATGTGTGAATTGGCCTCATCACACTCACTATACCCTCAAGTCCAACTATGCAATCCATAAGGAATAATATTCCTTCTGCATGCAAGGAATATTCACAAAGGAATATCCTAGTAACTGATAGTACACTATCCCTCTATCTAATTTCAATTGGGTCTCTAACTGAACTGACATGCATGAGTTATCCATGTGTCAATACTCAGTTATCTGAAATACAATAGTTACATGCATGCAAGCATTAACTAACTGAACTCTAATTAATTTAACAAACTGTTAAATTAATCTAACTAGACTTGACTAAGTTAAACTAACTCAATTGATTACAACTCAATATTACAACTCACTCTTATCTCTTTAACTAAAGGTTAAATTCCTCAATTAATGGAGAAACTGTTACATGTGCTCACATAGACTTCAAGTTTGATTTTCCTTAACTAATTAACTCAAGATGAATTAATTAACTAATTTCCAAATTGCTATTGATATCAAATTCGAATTTCACTTCCTATGTTTAGTCTAGGGACTGACTAAATTAAGGACTCCCGAAATGCTACTTTTACAAAAGCTATTTTTAGCACTTTCACTTTTCACCCATTGTTGCTAAGACCTCCAATGGCTGAACTATTATTTATAGCCGGGCTATTTATAGCAGTGCTTTTTTTTGCATTTTCTATTTTTAGCATTTCTTGTTGGACACTTTTCAATAGTTCCAGGTATGTGTGTCTACGGATCAATTCTTTGTGTATGTATTTTCATCTTTGGTTTAGGGATTCCACCTAAAGTGGACTATTAGTTTGGCTTCATGTTTTTTTTGGGGGTCTCTGTTTGAGGTTTAAGTTGGTATTTCAAGTCTTATTTGGAGCACGGAAAATTTTAAGGATCAAAAATTATCTTGAAGTTTAAAAAGATTGGCAAATCTCATTAGGCACTAATATGCAAACTATAAAATGTTTATTGATTTATTTGTAAAATTATTCAAATTTATAATGGTTTTATATATACTATCTATATAATTTTGGCGATTTTTGAGGTAAAATAATTTTATATTGTAAAATTTCGGCGAATATTTTTTAGAAAAAATGGAAATTGGCGAATCTTTTTTTGGAAAAATCATGGAAAATTAGCCCACCTGTGAATATTAGCCCCTAAAATTTTCCATGATTTGGAGTGAATTAGGGGGGTCTTCCTGTTTTGGATTATTCTCTTGGCAAAATAATCATTAGTTGGTTGAATTTGGTGTATGCTTTCAATCTCCTAGGTGTCAAGGTCTTATGGTATTGTTGTTGTTTTTCTCTTGTTCAGTGATTACTGTAAAAATGTTTGTGGTCGAGGAAGATTCATCATATGTCTTAACTAGTGGGTCCTCTACAAGGGTTGGTTCATATGTCTGGTGCTTTTGTGACGATTTGGTCTTCTTGTATCCTGGTCTTGTAATAGGTGGGTTGATTTTGTCCTCTTGTTCTTTTGCAAGAAAAGGATGTGTTGTGCCATACAACAACCCCCCATTTCATATCATTACTATTCTAAAAATATAATGTGAAATGGGTCCTTTTTAATTTTTGCTTCGAATTGGTATCAATTTAAAGTTCTATTTCAAAAAGGTTCGAATAAAAGAAAACATTATTAAAAGGCCTTTTTAATAAAACCAATCAAAAAACACCCAACATAAAACGATTTATCTTTATCATTGCGATAAAGCGATCGCAAGATCGCATATCGCAATGACAAAGAGAGCACAGCTTAAGGTACATCTTGATTTTCGCCGATGCGAAATCGCTATTGGATATCGGCAAAAGCATAAAGTAACATGAGTAACAAGCCTTGCTCTGATGCGATGCAAAATTGGCAATCGGAAATCGGCAATCGGCGATAACACTTAAAGTGCAAATAAGCTCCCCCTCGCCCGATGCGATGCGATATCGCTATTGGTGATTGGCGACTCACCATGCCCTCATTCTAAACAACCCTACTAGATATTCCCGACACGATGTGATATCGCTATCGGCGATCGCGGATTCCAAACGAAACTAATGCCATAACTTAGCATTTCCCCGATGCCCGATTGCGAAAAGGGTGAAAAGCGCAGTTTTCAAAGTAAAAGTCATAAAGGCAGTTTAATATGATTTATTCGTAATTAAGGCAATATCCTTTGAAAAGCTGCTCATCCGCGTTCAAACCGCCAAATCGCCCAAGGCATGCTTCAAATAAATCATTTGGCCATTAACCAAAGCGACTGGTATTAATGAGATTGACAGGCCATAACGACCATTTAATGAGAACAACAAGCTTGCGATCTATCCACGGATTTGATCCCAAGGCCACCTTAAGTCAATTGATCACTATGAATGCATCCAGATATATATACTTCACTCTATTCAATTCATGTTATTATTGCCTGTGTTACACCTATCTTTCGCTCTGTGCAGGATTCTTCCACAGAGACAGAATTAAGTGGGATGGGAAAGAAGTCCAAGAAGACTACAATGCCTACTGCTTCGCCAGCCGCAGGGCAAGCTATCGTTGATCCAAGCGGAAAGAACAAAGGGCTTATATCAGATACGACGTGCTTAGGACTTACCGGGACCACTTGGCAAGGAACGTATAATTTGATTGAAGCCGAAAAGCCAAAGGTGACCGAAATAGAAATCTCATGCGATAGTAACAGCAAATCTAACGCCAATTTAAAAGACTTAGCCGACTCCTTTCTGCACAGAATAGCGGCCCAGGAACAAATTCTCCCATATACGGATGTGGTAAGGTGGGCAATCCAAGAGCTCCCAATTACCAACAGATTGTTTAGCACTGCAGACCGGAGGATTTTCGGTTCTTTTCGAGCCGAAGATCTAAGGAAAATGTATCACCTATCGGCAGAAGAGAAAAAATATAATGCGACATTTCTGGAGAAATTTCGAGGAGAGAACGAGACCGAGTCTGAACCAATTCGAGGCTGGAGACAGAATCCAACAAAACACAAGCATGAATCCTCGGGTAAGTACTTAGTTGACTCCCTATGTTCTCCTTACTGCTATGCTGGAATTATGCTGTGTAGGCTATGGGGATTGTATGACTCCGCCAATTTTACCATAGAAATGGTCCCCTTAATGGAGGCGGCATGTAGTAGCGTAATTATGGATTGGGCGGTTATATTATCCGACAAGTTAGCCAAAGCCATTCTCGATTTCAGGTTTAACTCTTGCATCACAGAGAGGTTTATTCCGCCATTCTATTACAGTGCCTATGTGATGGATGTGTTGTGTTTTAATTCTGAGTTTCCTGTGCTTGGATGGAGGTGGACGTCGCAAGACCCCACACCCATTCACATATATTATCAAAAATTGTGGA
>APFE030474770.1:186525-196890 GCA_000404065.3 Pinus taeda
GTCTTCCCATGTTGTGTGTAGCTACAGCTGTAGGCAAAGATGTGGTGGGTACGGTGTGTAATTCTTTCATCATTATCTTCTATTGATGTTTCAATTTGCTCAATTCATAAAGAGTGATATTAGCCCTAGTCTTTTTCATGTCAATGATAATGTTGTAATCCATTTCATCCGACACTATTAGTGTCTTTGATGGAGGTGTTTGATCTGATTGGACTGGGCTAGATTGAGTTGCCTTCACGGTTGTTTTCTTTGTTGTGAATTTTTCTTTTACTGTAGGGCTTGCGCCCTTGTGCTTGGGGGTAGTTTGGGGAGGATCAAGTTGGTTTTTGCTTCGTGTGATAACCGGAAATGCTTCTTGATCTTCTTCTTGTGGGAGGATGAAATCCCACATTCCTTATAGTTCCACAACTTCTTCATCATCGGTTTGTCCTTCAATGGTTCTCTCCTCTTCTTCCTCTTCTTCGAATTCGACATTTGAGATAGCATTGGGTGGTTTCGTATCCATTGAAGGGCCTCTTTTAAAAGTTCTATAGGGATTTTTCGAAGAAGTTTCTGCCACTTGTTTCTTTATGTCGATCATCTCATTGGACATGGTCTTTAATACTTTCTGTAACCCTTCCAAATCGAAAGGATCTTTTGTCTGTTTCTTCTTGGGGTCTTCCTTGAAGGAGATCTTTTTAGATTTGCGTTCTTCTATCGCAGATCTCTTCTCTAAAGCTACAACGCGTCTCTCTACCGCTATCGCCTCTGTCAGGTTTTCGACTAAAGTTGTTTTATTCGCCCTATCTACGAAGACTTCTAGATTCGATGGTAAGGCTGTGATATACTACTCACATCGCACTTCTTCGCTAGGTTGGGAAGTAGCGGGGATTTTGTTGAGGATCTTATTGAATCGTAAATTGAAATCTTTGATGGGTTCTTTAGTTTCGGCTTTAAGATTAGATAGGTCACTGATTAACATTGTCATTGATCTATCATCACCAAATTTGGTGAGGAATTGACTTTGAAAGATGTCCCAACTTGTTATAGACCCGGAAGGTAATGAAAAGTACCATGACCCGGTTGTTCCTTGCATTTTATAGGGAAAGAGCCGGACCACAGCATCTTCATTGGTAACTCCATTAAGATTGACAGAGAGCATGAAATTGTTAATGTGCTCTTCAGCTAGCATGCCTGCTTCTGGGTTGAACTTGGGTAGCCATTTTTCAGGATGAGGCAGTATTTGGCTCAGGGGTGGAGGCATAAAAACCGCTCCAGGATTGTTCCACGGAGCTTGAGCCATCTTTGAGCTACTGGTAATTGCAAGTGTAGGAGATGATCCATGAGGATTTGAAGATGCAGATAATATGACCTTGGATGATTGGGGAAGAGGGGTCGTGGAAGGTGGATGAGTGATTTGGAATGGAGATGTGGGCAGTTGACTTCGCGGTGAAGGGGTTGAGATGGATGATGTAGATGAAAGAGTTTCACCGTCAGAGTGCAGTGATGTTTTCCTTGCTCTTTTTCTGGTGGGAAGAGGGAGTTCGGTTGGCTGGATGCCAAATTTTCCGCTCTTTAACCTGGTCAGGGGATGAGCAGGATTTTATTGCGAAGTCACGCTGCTTTGAGATTTATCAGACCCTATTGAAAAAATAGAAAATCCCTGGAGTTTATGAATAAGGTTTTGAACTTCAGGGGGTTCGATGGTAGGTTGGTCTGAAATATTAGGGTATGTAGCAGCGGTTATTATTCGACCGACTTGGGATTCTGAATTTAAATTTTATGAGGAAGTCGGAGGAGTTGATGAGGGTGATTTACTCTCAGAATGGTATTTAGATTTTGATTTAGGTGCCATTCATAGTTGAGCCCTCCTTCTAGTGCTAAATATGTTGAAGCCCCGAAAATTGGGTCGACAACAAGGGGGATACCCACCCGGTCCAGACCTTGGTTGGAAGTTCCTTATCCGTTTGGTATGGCGGGTCCGACTGGGGATGACGGGACCAGTTTCCCGACCTTGGGTGTGTGTGTGTGTAGAGTTTGGACTATGCTGACCTAAGGGGAATTTAAAGCAAATCTAATTTAGACTCTTTAAACTAACACTATGCTATTGCAGTTTAATAAGAAACAATACGTCTAATCTACACTAACCCGGGGTGTATATCTTCCATTATGCGATCTAAAAAGATTTTGAGTAATAACTGGTAATAAAGATCATGCAACTATCATAAGAAAAGAAACCATTTGAGATAAACTACTTTGCTTAAGAAGTTAAGCAAAATAGTTGCGAACATCATATCGCATAATAAGTTACTTATATGTAAGATACAAATAGTATGACTCCACCGTACAAAAGTGCTAAATGATAACCCATACATTCATATAATGACATATAAACAACTGAACTACAAATCACTTAAAGAACATAAGCAGAAATAGTCAAGAGATAGAAGTACCATTTATGACTGGTTCCACTCATAAGCTTCAAGCAACAATGATTTATCTCTCCTTGTTCTAACGTCTACCAAGAGTACAGAAGTGCAACATCAGTAGTAGATATCAGACACAAACATTAATAAACCTTGATCCATCCATTCATCAAAACCACCTCTGAGGGCGCAAAAGTGCATGTTCTGAGGACGAGTTTTTGACAAATCTCCGGACCCTCCTCTAAATGCATGAGAAGGGTTTAAATACTGCTAACTATTTAACTTGATTACATAAATTTGGGATCCGGTTTTCAAATGACCGTCCCTCTGATAAAGCAAATCATTTCTAAAATTAAATGTAACTTTGAACTATATTTGTATTTACTCCTTAGTGCAGTGAGTGTGCAGCATTCGTCTGAGAGGAGTCGGTTGGTTGCCTTTCCCTTTGTGCGTGTTAAAAAAAAAATAGAAGTAACAAGGGTCGGCACCACTTTTTTGATAAACTATCAGATATTTTAGAGAATCTCCCGCTGATTGAATGTATACTTGGTAATAACTCGGATTTTTCTCAAACTGGATCTGCTTTTGCTATTTTGGTTTCCTGTCCTCGTGAATGACTTGATGAGTTAGAAGACTTTACTTTCCGAGCAATTCTCTGGATTGGAACTTGCCTTTGTTTTTCATTCCGGGCTTTTCTGTCATGTAAGCTTCAGGTATCTTTGTAGTCATGCTGCTTTTGTGCGCCTTTGATTCTGAGCTTTAGGTGGGCTATTGGTTGTTAGCACCCGCTGAGTGATACTCTGGAATCTGTAGTCCTATCGTATGTGGTTCCTGCTTCTGAAGAAGTCTTTTCTGTGGCCTTTGAGCATCAACGCTTTCCTCTTTTCTTTAGATGTTTCCTGCAAAAGAAAAATTACTCAATTTTATCTCCTGTTTTATAGTTTGCGTAAAGGAAAAGAGTAAATGAAAAATAAAGTCTGATATGAAAGCTTCAGATCTTGCGTGTGTATAATCATGTCATTCAAAGTGAACTGACTCTTCGAGAAACAAAAAGTAGCCATTCGTACGATCATTAATTTCTTTTTACAGGCGCATGCCTAATTCTGATTAAAGGACAACTTTCCCTTGAATGTTGTGCTGAGCAAGATTTCGCGCTTCGTCGCAGATCGTAGATTTGTATTACAGCACTGTGGTATCACCATATCGGATCATCGCAAATCGCAGATTGCGGATCAGAGATCGCAAATCGCAAATCACGCATCGCGGATATTAGTCATTGCGTCTTACTCTATGTGGCTGCTGCGATATGCGATGTCGCACATCGGCCGTCGGGAATTTCTTAAGCTTCTCCTATTAAGAGCGCTTATGGTAAATGCGATGCGATGAGTTTAGCGTCGCTTCTTCATGGTTTGATACACTTATAAAAGGAAGTGTTTCCTTTGCTTTGTTGTGATAAGATTCTAAGGAAAAACAAAAATACTCAAGGGGAATTTTGATGGATTTTTTACTGAGGGTCCCCCATTTGCTCGGTGTTGTTGCTAATACCAAACAAAAGAGGGGGGGTTGTTGGTGACCAAAACAATGGCGATTCATTGGGAAGAACCAGTTATCTCTGACTTTCTATTGAACTTCAACTTTCGAAATAGAAAAATTTTCGTCAGTCTAAACTTTGTTATGGACAGATGGAGTACGTTTGTCTTATCCTATCAATGATACTTTGTTTCAACCTTTCTGCATTCCATTCGTTTGCTTCCTATGTTTCAGCCTTTGTATTTACACCAACCATTACTTGGTCCCTTTTAAAGATAAAATGAGGTCATCTCTTCTATGTTGATCATTTAAAATATGCTCATTTACCGCAGGTAGAGCCTCTGCTGCCCGCAGGCGTCCATAGCCTCGACAGGGTTACCTGTTACCCAACAATGATCCTTTATCCTGCTTAAAGCTATCTACAACTTTTTCAGAGAGAAAACCATTTTTACACTTTTTATTTTTTATTTTCCAAAGAACAATGTATTGGTTTGGTGGCCAATTTATGACACAGTCATTCACTTGATTTACACTTTTGCTGAACAAGCTGGCTCGTGATGAGACCCCTTGTCTTTTGATTGCAACAATCTTAAGTTGTTACCCTGTTTTGGTGGACGGTATTGGCAAGGTCAGCAAGTTATAATATCTGTGATCATGATAAGCTGGCTCGTGATGAGACCTCTTATTCTTTGAGATACATATTGCTTTCTTGGATTACTTCTCTGAATGCTGCGATTTCCTTTAGCAGGGAGGAACCCATTGTTTTTCCTTAAGAAAGTTATGGACGATAATAATAGAGTTCGAAAAATAGCAGTTTTACAGAGAGTGCTCATTTTATAATTGATACCTTTCATTGTGCTGATATAAAACACGATTTTTGCCAAAGGTTTCTTTCATAAAATTTTTTGAAGTCAGAACTAGTATCATATCTAGAGCAAAGTTGGACTCTATTTGTCAATAATAAAGATCATATTCTCGAATTTTTTTTACTGTTTGTACAAGTGAAATAAAAACAAGATCTGACAGAGGATCTGGTGTCCAATTTAATGCGAATTCCTGTAGTAATCATCTATAACTGGTTTTATTTCTAAGAAAGAAGAACAAAAAGCTATCCTACAAAAATTAGAAGAGTTATCTTCTATGGAAAGTATATTTTTAGGATTTGTCCGTTAACAGGCAATGAATCCTTTCTACCTGCTAAATCCTGCAACACAAACGTTGACGGGCCTATGACTTCTACAATCTGAAAAGGACCAAGCCACATTTTCTGGAATTTTGTATGTTTGCCTTTCTCTTCGTGAGCCTTATCCCATTTCAAAACTAGATTTCCCATCTGAAAGTTTTTTCTGGTTATTATGCTTGAGTCAAAAGAGGATTTTATTAGTGCTTGGTGATGAGCATAGTTTTTCTTAGCTTGCTCTCGTTGTTCTTCCAATTTAATTATTCCCATCTATCTTAGTTGTAAAGAGGAAGTAGATACTTCATCGATGTACTGTACTAAAGACAAGGAAGGAATCATTAAATGGGTTGGAAGAACCACTTCCTTCCATAAACTAAGTTAAAGGGAGAAGTGCCAATTGAAGCCTTCTTCGTTATTCTATCTGACCATGAAGCGTTTACCAAGGTTTTGTGCCAATTCTTCTGGCTCTGGTCAACTGTCCTTTTAATAATCCTGATTAGGTTTTTATTTGTTGACTCAACCAATCCGTTTCCTTGCGGATAGTAGTTGGACGAATATTTTAGTTTAAACCCTCTTTTAAGTGCAAAATCAGTCATTGCATTTCCAGAAAAGTAAG
Source organism: Pinus taeda (assembly GCA_000404065.3). Lineage (NCBI taxonomy): Eukaryota > Viridiplantae > Streptophyta > Pinopsida > Pinales > Pinaceae > Pinus > Pinus taeda. The sequence goes on from APFE030474770.1 coordinate 192,257, forward strand.
AAACATTATAAAAAATTAAAGCTGATGGCAATCCAAATCTAGTGATTATAAATTGATCAATGAATTCAATGATATTTTTAGAATTAGCTGTCTTGAGAGGTACCGCTTCTACCCATTTAGTGAAATAATCAGTTGCCGTGAGGATATACCTATGCTGCTTAGAGGAGTGAGGAACGATCTCACCTATTATGTCCAGGCCCCATTGACTGAATGGTTGCTCAATGTTTACCGGCTGTAGTGGCATGGACGGTTCTTTGTTCCCTGCAGTAAGTTTGGCAGATGTTGGCATTTCCTCACGTAACTATGTGAGTCTTTGAACAGTGTGGGCAATAATACCCTGCTTGCAAGATCTTTGTGCGGGTGGCATCTCCAGCATAATGTCCACCTGTAGTCCATCTGGAGTCCTGCAAAACCTTTTCGGCTTCAGTTTTCTCGAGACACCTAAGAAGCACAGAATCATAATTTCTTTTAAACAGAACATCATCTATGAGCTGATATTGTTTAGCCTTTAATCTTAGGGCTCTTTTCTTAGTGTGATCTAGGTGAGCTGGAGCATACCCGTTTCTGAGATAATAAATGGTGTCAACGTATAAAGATTCTATATCGTTTAGGCTTACCTCATACGTTTGTACTTCTTTAGACGAGCTTTCAGGAATATGCGATGCTCCAGCCAGCATTTTGCAGAAGCTTTGGCCTCTCACAATGCTTGCTGGTTTGATTTCAAGGTCGTATTCTTGTAAAGTAGTGATCCAATTAGCTCTCTTTTCACCCACATCTTTCTGTATTAAAATATTTCTTACCACTGGAAATGGTACTATGACCTTGGTGTGGGTTTTAAGTAAGAAAGGTCTGAAATACTTGATCGCTTTGAAAATGGCATACGCCTGTTTCTCTACATCTGAATAATTGAGTTCAGCCCCTTGTAAATTAGAGCTAAAGAATGCGATTGGAGCTTCCACTTTCTCTTGATTTGCTTGAGTTAGGATCGCGACATATGATTTTTCTGAGGCGAATCTGTATAAGATAAAAGATTCTGAAAAATTCGGGTTTGTTAAAGATGGAGCATTAATGATAGCCTGTTTGATCAAATTGAATGCTTCATGTTCGTCCAGACCCCATTTGAAATTTGAATTATTTTTTATCATGGTTTGCAAAGGAGAAACAATTCTTGAAAAATCCGGGACAAATCTTTTCACAAAATTGATTTGACCAAGAAAAGATTGCATGGCCTTTTTATTATGAGGCAGGGATATTTTGGAAATTTCTTTGATTCTATCAGGTTCAATGTGAATACCAGATTTTGATACTATGAATCCTAGAAGTTTCCCTTCACTTGATGCGAAAAAAGATTTCTTTGGGTTAAGTGAAATCCCATACCTTAAACATCGTTGAAAGATCTGTTATAAGTCTCTGAGATGGTCGCCTCGCTTCTTTGAGTATACTGTTATATCATCCAAATAAATCACCACGGCTTTATTGACTAAACCTTTGAATGTGATGTCCATAGCTCTTTGAAACGTAGCGCCGGCATTGATTAAACCAAATGGCATCTTTCGATATGCATATGTGCCCCATTTGGTTTTTAGCTGATCATCGGGATGTACCAGCACTTGGTTGTATCCTGAAAATCCATCCAGAAAAGACATTAATTCTGAACCTGCTGCTGCCTGTAATATCTGCTCCATAGGAGGGATGGGAAAATTATCTTTTAGACAGGCTTTGTTGAGATTCCGAAAATCGATGCAGATTCTAATATCTCCGCTTTTCTTTCTAACGGGTACCATATTGGAAACCCACTTGGAATGTCTGACGGGGAAAATTATTCTGGCCTTTAACAACTTATTTAGCTCAGTCTTTATTTGGTTTTCTAGATTGGGGTGGATTTTTCTGAGTTTCTGTTGGACAGGTTTTTCATTGTCGATCATAGGGATAGTGTGTTGGATAATGGAAGTGTCGTATGTCTTCAGCTCGTCGTAATTCCAGGCGAAAACATTCTTGTATTGTCTCAAGAGACGAATGTATGCTAGTTTTTCTTCAGGAGTTAGGTCGTGGCCTAGATTAACGTTTTGTGGTTTATCATCGGTTCCCAGGTTTACTGATTCATAGTTCAGAGTTGAACTGCAGAGCTTAGAATTAGCAGACCTTTTAAACCGACTTTTCAGATCATATAAGTCTTCTAACTTAACCACCGATTTTGGTATAGCATTATCAGTGCTAGTTTGTTGTATTTGTTGATCATGGTGGTCTTCGTCAATTATTTGATTGGAGTAGGATCCTTCTGAGGTGAGGAAGTTTACAATATCAGGATCGTCATTGAATACTCTCCAGTTTGTAATGTTGTCAGGGACGGACGGTTTAAAGATTAATTCTATCGAGAATCTATCTGGGCTAAAATCTTCGGAGGGAATGAGTCTAGAGGCTACGTTGGCTAAAAGATCTGCGCTCGCATTTTGAATTCTTGGGATTGAGAAAATATTGAAGGCCATGAAATGCTCAGTCAGATCCTATACTAGAGATTGATAGTGTTTCAAATGACTTGATAGGTAATGTATGGTGTTACGTACCTGTTTGACCACAATCTCAGAGTCTCCATAGACTTGAAGGTATTTGACGTTCAACCCGATTGCTTTGTATAAGCCTTGCACCAAGGCCTCATATTCTGCTGTATTGTTCGTGCAATCAAATTCAAGTCCGCATGTAAGCATTATCTTGTTTCCTTCTAGACTAATCAGAACGCATCCTGCTCCCACTCCTTCATTAGATTTAGAGCCATCAAAATATAATTTCCAAAACAAAGATGTATTTACAGGTTCTTCTAAAAAATTAACACACTTTGAATTATCAGTTTGGGAAAATTTTTCTACTTGGGATACAATTGAATTTTCTAAGTAAGGTGATGTATGAGCATTGAAATTGCCGAGGAAAGAATATGTTGAGTAATTACCTATGATGCTACTGTTATATGCTATCGCTTCATTCTCTCCCTCCAATTCTGTTACTATGTATTTCTGGTGTAATTCTCGTTCAACCTTTATTTGGTTTGGTTTACCATTATATGGTAACCACATGTGAGACTAGTCGGTTGAGAAGTATCCACAGAGTTTTTCAGACCAATCCCTGCTGAGAATTAGGCCGTAGAATTCAGGGATATCAGCTACTAGAATGTCGATAACCTGACAAACCTTGGGGTTAGACGACAATCTTATGGTGACTTGATTAAGTTCACCAATTACTTCAACTTGAGACCGATCAAGCTGAACTATGCGTACTGCGGATTTTTGTGGTTGAACGTTTAAATTGGCACATATTGATCTGGGTAAAATATTTGTTGAAGCTCCAGAATCTACTAAACAATTGTGCACGTTTTTATTGAAGATTTCATAAGTGAGCAGAAAGGGGGGAGTGTGAGATCTTGATCTTCCTCCAATCAAGGCGATGTCATTTGGATCGATCTTATTGGCCGTGTGATTGGGGGTCTTCCCATGTTGTGTGTAGCCACAGCTGTAGGCAAAGATGAGGTGGGTATGGCGTGTAATTCTTTCATCATTATCTTCTGTTGATGTTTCAATTTGCTCAATTCATAAAGAGTGATATTAGCCCTAGTCTTTTTCATGTCATCGATAATGTTGTAATCCATTTCATCCGACACTATTAGTGTCTTTGATGGAGGTGTTTGATCTGATTGGACTGGGCTAGATTGAGTCGCCTTCGCGGTTGTTTTCTTTTTTGCGACTTTTTCTTTTATTGTAGGGCTTGCGCCCTTCTGCTTGGGGGTAGTTTGTGGAGGATCAAGTTGGTTTTTACTTCGTGTGCTAACCGAAAATGCTTCTTGATCCTCTTCTTGTGGGAGGATGAAATCCCACATTCCTTGTAGTTCCACAACTTCTTCATCATCGGTTAGTCCTTCAATGGTTCTCTCCTCTTCTTCCTCTTCTTTGGATTCGACGTTCGAAATAGCGTTGGGTGGTTTCGTATCCATTGAAGGGCTTCTTTTAAAATTTCTATAGGGCTTTTTCGAAGAAGTTTCTGCAACTTGTTTCTTTATGTCGATCATCTCATTGGACATGGTCTTTAATACTTTCTGTAATCCTTCTAAATCGAAAGGGTCTTTTGTCTGTTTCTTCTTGGGGTCTTCCTTGAAGGAGATCTTTTTAGATTTGCGTTATTCTATCGCGGATCTCTTCTCTAAAGCTACAACGCGTCGCTCTACTGCTATCGCCTTTGTCAGGTTTTCGACTAAAGTTGTTTTATTCGCCCTATTTTCGAAGACTGCTAGATTTGATGGTAAGGCTGTGATGTACCACTCACATCGCACTTCTTCGCTGGGTTAGGAAGTAGTGGGGATTTTGTTGAGGATCTTATTGAATCGTAAGTTGAAATCTTTGATGGGTTCTTTAGTTTCAGCTTTAAGGTTGGATAGGTCACTGATTAACGTCGCCATTGATCTATCATCACCAAATTTGGTGAGGAATTGACTTTGAAAGATGTCCCAACTTGTTATAGACCCGGAAGATAACGAAAAGTACCATGACCCGGTTGTTCCTTGCATTGTATAGGGAAAAAGCCGGACCACAACATCTTCATTGGTAACTCCATTGAGATTGACAGAGAGCATGAAATTGTTAATGTGCTCT
>APFE030474770.1:197582-214073 GCA_000404065.3 Pinus taeda
GATAGAAGTACCATTTATGACTGGTTCCACTCATAAGCTTCAAGCAACAATGATTTATCTCTCCTTGTTCTAACGTCTACCAAGAGTATAGAAGTGCAACATCAGTAGCAGATATCAGACACAAACATTAATAAACCTTGATCCATCCATTTATCAAAACCATCTCTGAGGGCGCAAAAGTGCATGTTCCGAGGATGAGTTTTTGACAAATCTCCGGACCCTTCTCTAAATGCATGAGAAGGGTTTAAATACTGCTAACTATTTAACTTGAATACATAAATTTGGGATCCGGTTTTCAAATGACCGTCCCTCTGATAAGGCAAATCATTTCTAAAATTAAATCTAACTTTGAACTATTTTTGTATTTACTCCTTAGTGCAGTGAGTGTGCAGCATTCGTCTGAGAGGAGTCGGTTGGTTGCCTTTCCCTTTGTGCGTGTTAAAAAAAAAATAGAAGTAACAAGGGTCGGCACCACTTTTTTGATAAACTATCAGATATTTTAGAGAATCTCCCACTGACTGAATGTATACTTGGTAATAACTCAGATTTTTCTCAAACTGGATCTCCTTTTGCTATTTTGGTTTCCTGTCCTCGTGAATGACTTGATGAGTCAGAAGAATTTACTTTCCGAGAAATTCTCTGGATTGGAACTTGCCTTTGTTTTTCATTCCGGGATTTTCTGTCATGTAAGCCTCAGGTATCTTTGTAGTCATGCTGCTTTTGTGCGCCTTTGATTCTGAGCTTTAGGTGGGCTATCAGTCATTAGCACCCGCTGAGTGATACTCTAGAATATGTAGTCCTATCGTATGTGGTTCCTGCTTCTGAAGAAGTTTTTTCTGTGGCCTCTGAGCATTGGCGCTTTCCTCTTTTCTTTAGATGTTTCCTGCAAAAGAAAAATTACTCCATTTTATCTCCTGTTTTATAGTTTGCGTAAAGGAAAAGAGTAAATGAAAAATAAAGTCTGATATGAAAGCTTCAGATCTTGCGTGTGTATAATCATGTCATTCAAAGTGAACTGACTCTTCGAGAAACGAAAAGTAGCCATTCGTACGATCATTAATTTCTTTTTACAGGCGCGCGCCTAATTTTGATTAAAGGACAACTTTCCCTTGAATGTTGTGCTGAGCAAGATTTCGCGCTTCGTCGCAGATCGCAGATTTGTATTACAACACTATGGTATCACCATATCGGATCATCGCAGATCGCAGATTGCGGATCAGAGATCGCAAATCGCAAATCGCGCATCGCGGATATTAGTCATTGCGTCTTACTCTATGTGGCTGCTGCGATATGCGATGTCACACATCGGCCGTCGGGGATTTCTTAAGCTTCTCCTATTAAGAGCGCTTATGGTAAATGTGATGCGATGAGTTTAGCGTCGCTTCTTCGTGGTTTGATATGCTTATAAAAGGAAGTGTTTCCTTTGCTTTGCTGTGATAAGATTCTAAGGAAAAACAAAAATATTCAAGGGGAACTTTGATGGATTTTTTACTGAGGGTCCCCCATTTGCTCAGTGTTGTTGCTAATACCAAACAAAAGAGGGGGGGTTGTTGGTGACCACAACACAATGGTTGACCATGGTTAACTATAGTCAACCATTGTCAACCATAGTTCAATCTAGTTAACATGGTTGACCTTACTTAACCATGTTCAGTCACGTTCAACCATGGGCAGCTTAGGTCAACCATGGTCACCATAATCAACTTTTCAAAACCATGGTCAACCCATGGTCAACATGGCTAACCATGGTTAATATGGTCAAACATGGTCAACCCATGTCACAATGGTAAAACACAGTCAATTGTAGCCATTCATTATCAATATAAACAACCATAAGCTATCATAGAAAAAATATGGTCAACCATGGTCAGATTACTCAAACATTTCTCACCCATGGTGAACTTGGTGAAGCCACGTTCACCCATAGTCAATTTTTAATAATGTTTAATAATATTAATATTAAATAGTTTAAAACACATTGGTTTACTAATGTGGATGACTATGTTTGACTATGTTCAACTATGTTTAACTATGTTCGACCATGTTTGATTATGTTTGATAGTTAGCACTCTTCAACTTTGATCAAATACAATTGCCTATTATTATTTTTCATTAATAGCAATAGTCAAACATAGTAAGACATATCCAATTTTTATAGTCAATTTTTAAATAATTGACCATGATCAACCTTGGTCAACCCTATGTTTACCTAACAATAGGAAATCTTGTTCACTCATAATCGTTCTTAGTTAACGTAACTCAAGCATATTAACTTATAGTCAACCATGGTTGACCAAAGTCAAACATTGACAACCTTAGTCAACTAAGGTCATCCTTGGTCGATCACAATCAAGATTTAAAAATGTTTAATAATAACAATATTAAAATTAATAAGGTTTACTAATATTAATAATAATATTGTGATTTCATAATGTTAAATAAATCTATCCAACATTGCAATTTGACAAACATTGTTGCAATGTTACATTACATTGCAATTTATCCAACGTCACACTATGACATTACAAAATTAGTCAACCACATTTAATTATGTGGTTGATTATGTTAAACTATGTTTGATACTCAACACTCTTCAACTTCGATCAAACCTAATAGCCTATTAATATTATTGATTAATATTAATAATCAAACATGTTGTGATGTCGGAATGGTACAGAAATATATCTAACATTGCAATGTGACAAACATTGTTGCAATGTTACGTTACATTACAATTTATCCAACGTCACAATGTGACATTACAAAATTAGTCAATCACATTTACTAATGTGGTTGAATATGTTTGACAGTCAACACTCTCTAGCTTTGGTCAAACTTAATTTCCTATTAACATTACTGATTAATACTAATAATCAAACACAGTTAACCACATTAATAAAACAAAGTCAACTTGTATAGGCAATGTTTAAATAGTTTACCATGATCAAACTTGCTCAACACTATGTTTACCATATTTAACAATAGTCAACATTGTTCACTCACAATTGTTCTTAGTCAACGTAACTTGATCATATTCATTTAGTCAACCATGGTTAACCAAAGTTAAAGATTTTCAACCTTAGTCAACTAAGGTCATCCTTGATCTATCACAATCAAGATTTAAAAATGTTTAATAATAATAATAATAATATTAATAAAGTTGACTAATAATAATATTAATAATATTAAGGTTGACTATATTTATTATTAATTATTATTATTATTATATGATTGAATACAATATAAATAGTTCATCATGATCAAACCTGGTCAACCCTATAACATTGTTATTATAATAACAAAGTTAACCAATAATAATAATAATAATAATACCTCAGACAAGCAAAAACAAAGGGATCTCGGGGCGGGGGGAGGTGCCTGCCACCCCCCTGACTACCATGATAATTAAGGTGGGGGGTGCCATGGCATGCCTGCCCCATGCGTGAGTACATGCAGGTTAATGGTTCTTAAATGAGGTAGCCTGTCAAATTAATGATGTAGTTTTCGACAAAGGTGATGCGGTGGAGGGAGGATCTAAGTTTTCATTGGTAGCTATGAATTTTGTCCCACGTTCTTTTAATTCACAATGGATTTTTCCTTTATGGTCCCTGGCTAGTCTTAAGGGAGTTTGCGGTGAAATCTCGTGGTGGGGTGTTTCTTGGGTGGTGAAACCTTGAAAATTATTTCTTTGGCTTCTATTGTTGTGTAGTCTTGGTCAGAGGGGGAAGTAGACCTACACTTATGAAGCGACTTTCAAGGAACTCTAGCATTCTAGTCTCCTTTCTCTGGGAGGCTACTAGACATTCAAAAGTGCACCCTTAATAGAAGTTGCAAGGTAGCTTCATCCCTCCCTTAAGGTAATATCAATTATGTGGATTTTTTGATGTTTAGATTATTTTGTTGGGTCTCTTGTTTGTTTTATTGTTCTTCCAGTGTGCATCGGCTTTCCAGTCCAGGGTTGTATGTTAGGAGCCTCTACTTCTATCATGTATTTCTAGGTGTATAACCTTTTTTAGTTAAGGGCTCTAGTTGAGGCTTTTCTCTTAATTTAGTCGGGTCCTGGGTTAGTCTTCTTGGGGACTGGCTTCTATTGTATTCCTTTTGGTAGTCAACTTCTAGGAGGGGTTTATTGTTTTGGGGTTTTGGTGGTGGGTTAAAATTTTGAGTGCTCCTGAAATTTTAGTATCAAGGAGTTTATTGTAAGGAGATCTATAGCGAATTTCCCTCTATATCTGTGTCTTGAGTACAACCAAACCTCCCTAGAAGGTTTTACTAGCAGGTTATCTAGAATGACTCACAATTGAGGTTGCTATAGACAAGGAAGGGGGGAACATGGGAAGTCTAGTCGAGGCCAACCTAACATGTCTTCGACAAAGGTTCATGCCCATGAGGGGGCTACTTCTTTTTAGATTGCGACCTCCCCTGGCACCCAAGCTGATATTCAGAGACTGGAATGAACAATGAACATGGAAAGACTATCTCTCTCTAATTCATAACATATTGGAGAAGTCTCTCACTACTTACAAGACCTCAGTCGCACTAGGGGGAGGAGAGATCAGTACATCCATTCAGTCACTTTACACTAGCAACTCAAGAATTTTTCGGGCCAATTCCTCAAGGAAAAACACGAGGACTATAATGAAATTATTTATTTCCTTAATGACCTTTAGAGAAACCAATGGTGGGTGCAAGATATTTTGGCATGTTTGGAGGCTCGCTTGAACAATTTGGATGCTCACTTAGAGCATACAAAGTGGCACATTTAGTGTAAATTCCCTCAACCTCCACCCCTAAGTTCTAGTCTGACGAATTTGACGTTGGTAACTTCTTATGATGCTTGATGACTAAAGGATGTATGCAAATCTTGTCAGTCTACTAGTTTATGGGCTCTCTTTTGTTACAAATATCTTAGTATTTTCAGGCTTATGTTAAAATTCTGGTGAATTAACTATCGGCTATAAAACCAGTGGGAGTGAGGTTGCTAGAATTTTGAAAAACTGTAGACAGTTATGTGACTTTTTGGCTTAATGAAAATTACTCTGACTTACAAATACTAATACTAATTAATAATAAGTTTGACTATATTAACTATATTCAATTATAATCATCCATGGGTTGTCTAAAGTCAAACGTTGTCAACCCTTAGTCAACCAAGGTCAATGTTGATCAATCATAGTCAGGGGTTTAAAATGTTTAATAATAACAATATAATATTAATAAAGTTGACTAATAAAATAATATTATTAAGGTTGACTATTATTATTATTATTAAATGTATTATTAATGAACTCATCATTATCAAAAGTTAGTCAACTCTATAATTGTATTATTGAGATTAATAAAGTTAACTAATAATAACAATAAATAATAATATAATAATAATAATAATAATATAATAATAATAATATTATTATTATTATTATTATATGATTTAATATATTATTAATAGTTGACCATGATCAAAGTTGGTCAACCCTATGTTTACCACCGTTAGCAATACTCAACCTTGTTCACTTATAGTCATCCCTAGTCAATGTAACTCGACCATATTGAATTACAGTCAACCATTGTTGGCCAAAATCAATTAAGGTCAACCTTGGTCGGTCATAACCATGGTGTAAAATGTTTAATAATAATAATACTGATAGTTCAGGTCTAATAATAGTAATATTAATAAAGTTAGTAAAGCTAATTTTAATAATTATAATAAAGTTATTAATGTTAATTCTTAAATATAATAATATTAATAAAGATAAAGTTTTATTTTTGTAAGTAAAGGGACCTTGTATTACAATAAAGTTACAAAAATTACATTTAGGAGAGCAATAGAGTTCAATAGTGACATATCATGAACATGTGCCTCAGAGAAAGAAAAGAAAAAATGAAGGTAGATGTGTGGAGGTCTCTAGTCACGAAGGTGAAACAAGAGAGCCTACCTACAATTACATTCCAACAAAATGTATAAGACCATGACTAGCAATCATGATAAACTAACAACATAACTTGAGATATTAGCAGTGCAAAACATAGAGCAAAACATGGAGCAACGCTACATTGGAAAGCTACCAGCTCCAACTATTGTTCACGGGGGTCCTCCTGGACCGCATGCCATGATTTGTAATAGTCTAGGTCATATGGAAAATGGAGCCTTGAGGAGGTTGGTTGGATTGAAGAGGCTGGAAACTCGAAGTGCCTTTGAAGAGAACCGCTGATGTGGTCACCTTTACCCAATATTTCACTGTTGAGACCACCACCACCTTTGCCACAGGAGGGACCCAAACCAACAGAGCCTGGTTTCAATTCACCATGTGATTGGCGACGTCATGGTGAGGGTCTACAAGATTTGGTACCAGGAACATCTGTGTGCATTGAAGAGAGAGAGGAATCATCCACTGTGTCTGTTGAGGGTGAATTGAACCCTTGAAGCTCTATGCCCAAAAAATGGACAATTCGACGATATGTTGATTTTGCATGGTGTATGTGGTATTCTAGGTCTAGAAAATTTTCTTCCAATAGCACGTTGGTGTCTTATTAGCCTTGATAATGTCACCCTAGGACATTGTGCAAGGCCCATAGATGGTCACCAGAGACTCGGAACTTGCGTGCCTCAACATCTTCAACCCTGTTCTTCTAAAATGATGAGGAATTCCATAGTCAAAATGCTCATCCACATGCCCATGCCAAGGAGGGTGGGGAGGGAAACCTCACCCATGGCCTCCTATACTGGGCCTTCCTCTCTCTTAAATCATACTTGCAGAGAAACCTGATACAACAATATGAAGCTGCAAAGCATGACCACCTTCATGCAATAGGAGAAATCAATAGCCATTGCAAAAAAGCCCATCAATTTAATGAAGGGTGAAGGACTCAAATCGCCAAGTGGAGAATCCATGCGTTTAATGCACTTTAAATGCATGAGGGGGGTAGAATTAAAACCACCCCCTCACTCTCTTCTCGATACATCTTGGGAAGTGGGCTTGGTGTGCTGCCAAATCTCCACCCCAAGTCTTCTTGCTAGCTGCATTAAGTGGGAATGCATGTTGGAGTTGTCAGACACCCACTCGGATCTAGGGGTCTAAGGTCTTATGAGGCCAACGTATGAAACTAAGAATACCAATTTGGAGTGTGGAGGGGAGTGGAGGGTACTTCCTTGATTGATAGTCGTTCCTCGATCCCTTTTTTGGCCAGAAATCTTGCTAAGGAGTTATCATTCCACCTAACATGGAAGAAGATGATAGTTTCCTAAGGAGATAGGATTTGGGCTAGGTGTTGAGAGTGGAGATCGAGCCTCCAACTAAAGCATTTGGAGGGTGGAAAGTTGGCTTGGAGGCATCTGGTAAGTTGGATAATTAGTTAAGAGTCACCTTCAATGATGAGAGGAAGAAGTTGGTGGTCTCAGGCTGTGAGGATCCATTGAATTAAAGCCTCCAATTATATTGCATTGTTACTTTCTTGGCCTATGTAACCACAATACATGCTTATGATTTCCCCTTTGTTATTTCAATTTTATTCACCTATTCCTGCCTCACTAGGACTTCCTTTTGAAGCACCATCGAAGTTCAGTTTGAAATAGTGGTCTAGAGGAGGTGTCAACGAGTCAGGGCGAGGGGGGGGCAAGGGTAATAGGAGGACAAGGAAAGTTCCACTAGTGGAGGATTGCCATTTCTTGGGAGATAACGGGTAGACCTTTGGCTTCAAAATTGGAAAGAAGCATTGTTTCTTCCAACTGCCTATGAAGCTGGGACCAAATGTCATGGGTCTCTAGTTCTCTGAAGGAATATGTGTTGATTACATTCCTTCCAAACAACCCATACAAGAATCCCATGGGTTATTGTCCATAAATTATTGAGTATGGGGCTTCAAAAGGGATATTTAGGCCAGGATATGAGATATGGACTATGTTACCCAAATCAATGATTAACTTGTTAAAACCAAATGCAATTCTGGTCCATAGATTGTTAGCTAGCTCACATGAACCCAGAAGGTGGTTAATTGTTTATGGATGGCGGTTGATGATGAAACACCATGATGGGCCCATAAATCCTCTTTTGAGAATATTTTCCCATGTGAGAATTCTTCTCATGGTTACCAACCATAGGAAGGTAATGACCTTAGGCCATATGTCTCCTGTCAATATAGCCTTCCAAGCAGGATCATGATCGGGCAGGGGAGTTTGATGAGCTAGAGAGTAGGCTTCCTTGACTGAGAAGGATCCATTCAGTTTGTATCCCCATATGATAATATTTTGTCCCTCTATATCCTTGATTTTCCTTATGGAAATTTCTAGCCATAGGGGTGGAGGGTCTTCTTGTCGGTCCTTTGCTTTCCATCGAATAAGATGAATCCATTACATGAAGAGGTTGAGGCTCTCTTCATTCCAAAAATGGCAGACCTGTGTTTTTCCTTCAAGGTGGGAATTATGTTGAATAGAGGGGAGGTAGAGATTCGATGCCAAGATTGGTAGTTGCTGCCAATAATCCTCCCAAAACTTGACATATCGCTCATTTCTAATTTCCCAAAAGCAATGTGCCTAGCCATGTTCCATATTAAGGATCCAAACTGAGTGAGATACATGTAGATAAAGTCTTTCTTTTCTTTGTTTTTGGAATATTTTCTATGCCATAGGTGGGCCCATGGTTCTATATAATAGTTGACCGATTTCCACCAGATTTTGATGGTAAGGACTTTGTTGATGAGTTCTAGATCATGCAAGCCTAGGCCTCCTTTTGAATTTTTGAGGCATAGAGTATCCCATTTGACCAGGGGCCATTTGTGCATGTGATCATTTCTTGCCATTGAAAGGAGTGCTAGAGAGATCTAATGATTTTTGGGACCCATTTGGGAGAAACTAGTACATAAAAGAGGTATTGATGCAGGAGCATCCGAACTTAGCCAGCAATGTGAAAGTTTGTTCACATGTTGTGGCTAAACAAGTTGAAATTCATTGACTTGATTGGTAAAAAACCAGTTTTACTGAGAGGGTTGGATCTCTCAAGAAATTAGTTATAATTAATTATTGTAATAAGTTAGAGACTGTCTTATTTTAGATTCAGAGATAGAGATTATTAGCATAGAGCTAGGAGTTAGAGATTTGCTGATAGATCTATTAAAAATAGAGATTTTGTTGTTAGATATGGTTAGAGTGTTTATCGATGGATAAAAGGAAGGAAAATGTAATGAGCGAGGGGATGGGTGGAGCTAGAGCAGAGAGATAGTGGGTGGACTGCCTTTTTTTGAGACAAAGGTCTTTATCTGTGTAATTTGGCCTAAGGCTGAGACTGTTATTTTTTTATCATGAATAAATCAGTGTTGCATCCATAATAATATAAACAGCCCGTGGAGGCCTAAAATGCTTGTTTTCTCTGTATTTGGATGATATTGGTGCTGTCCCTTTGTTTTCCATACTTTATAATAGAAATATTGTGTTAAAGGATCAGTTGGCAAGTTCATTCCATTGTTTTTGCTCCGCAAGCGGAAAACCCAAAATACAATAAGAATCGATGCAAAACTTAGTCAGATTTAGAATCCAGACTTCAAAGTTTATAGACAAGGACTTTTAATTGTTATTGGGTCCGAGGAACCCAAATCGCATCGCTACAGAGGAGAGGAATGTCTTCTTGAATCGCCGAATTCTGATATCGCAATATAACCAGACCCGAAACAGTATAGAGAAGGTTGGATAGTCTATCGGGTCTGTAAAAGGCTATTGCATCGGCACTTTAAAGTGGAAATAGTCTAGATGACAAACACTGCGACTTGTGATTGGTTGATTAGATCATGACCGTTGGATCACGATCAATCACAAGCGTCAGATCGCCAAGCAGTATTGCTACGATGAATGGTATTTCAGGTACGCGAAGGTTGTAAGTTGTTTTGGGTGGTTTGGTCATGATTCCATTGAATCGTTGCCATGTAGCAAAGGAGGAGGACGATAAAACCGCTTTTTTGGGTAGTTAACTCCTAATCCAGTCTTCTATCCAAAATCCCTAATGACCGTCGGATCTCGAGATTCTAGTTCGACGGTTTCCAAAGCGCTGATGTGTTGAATTTCACGTACGGTAAAGCGCACCAATACAAAAGGTAAAAACCAATGTTTTGTGGGGTTTCAGTGTATTTCCACTTAAAAGGAAAATAATCAAGTATAAAGAAAAGGGTGTCCGACGGGGTGATTGTTGGGTCATTTTGATCCATATTGTGGGTTTATATTGAACCATTGTTTTCGCTGCGTCATTTTTTGTATTAGAGCAGAAGAAAGGGTTGTTTGCAGCAAAAACGCCACCAAGGAGAGGCATTGGTCAAGGAAGGCCTGACCCAAATGCAATTCTACTAGAAGAGGTATGGAGTCTGCGTACGCGAATGTAGTCAATTGAGATTGCCTAGAGAAGAGCATCTGATGAAGGAGATGAAAGTTCTTTAGAAGAATCTCCTGCAGAGGAGATAGTAGACAAAAATGATGAAACTGCCAAGGTGCTTAAGATGTTGGCGAAAGTGGGAGGAAAACCTAAGGTGGAAATCCCTATGTATGAAGGGAGTCTAAACACAGAAGAGTTAATGGATTGGATCAAATCCTTAGACCGGTACTTTGACTATGAAGAGATTGATGAGGGGAAGAGAGTGAAGTTTGCAGTTACCAGATTGAAGGGTCACGCATCCATCTGGTGGGATGAGGTACATACATCAAGATCGAGGAAAGGGAATTCAAAGATCAAGGTATGGGATAAAATGGTAAGTAAAATGAAATCCAAGTTTTTGCCTAAAGACTATCATTTGAATCTTTTTAAGCAATTGCAAAATTTAAGGCAAAAAGGAATGTTTGTTAAAGAATATACATAAGAATTTTATAGATTGAATATTAGAGCAGGGCCTATAGAGGATGATGTGGAAAAGGTAGCTAGATATATAAATGGCTTAAGGTATGATATACAAGATGAGATTAGCTTGTTAAGTCTGAGAACTGTTGAGGAAGCCTATCAAGCAAGTTTGAAGGCAGAAGAAAAGATCTTGAGGAAACAGAATCAGAGGAATAGAGGAAAAAGTTCAGGAAGAGGTAGGGGAACCACCAGACCAAGGGGAAAACAACATCAACATGAAGCAGGAAGCTCAAGTAGCAGACCACCATAGAAGGGGGAATCTAATAGAGGAAGATCTGTGCCCAGAGGAAGAGGCTGCGGAAGATATGTTCGGTGTTATACATGTGGAGAATGGGGAAATGTGTCATGGGATTGTCCTCATAATAAACCATCAAGTCAGAGGAATGCGAATGTTGCTAAGGCAAAGCCAGAACCACCTCGACTTGTGGAAAAGGAATAACCCCCTAAAGAAGGTGAATCACTGTTATTGAGAATGACTTTGTTTAGGGTAGAGTCAGAGATTGGAGAACTAGCACAGAGGAAGAATTTTTTCAGAACTACTTGTAAGTCAAACGGTAAGTGTTGCAAAGTGATAATTGACAGTGGAAGCACCGACAATCTTGTTTCTACAGAGATGGTGGACAAGCTCGGAATAGCAAAGACCATGCGCCCTACTCCTAATAAAGTGTCATGGTTGCAGAAGGGGCATCAGATTATTGTGACCGAACAATGCAAGGTGGAGATACAAATTGGTACATATAAAGATGTGATATTATGTGATGTAATTCCCATGGATGTATGCCATGTATTGCTGGCAAGACCGTAGAAATTTGATCGAAAAGCTATTCATGATGGAAGGAGAAACACTTATACTTTGGAGAAAGATGGAACTAAACACACATTGTTTCCATTGAAGGACGATGCTAACAAAGTAACACCTAGAAGTAGTATTATGCTGATAAGTGGAAAGGAGCTGCTGCAGGAAGTAGTGAAGAATGAGGAGTTGCATTTTGCTGTCGTGGGAAGACCAAAGGTAATTTTGACTTCCACAAACTTGAATGATTTGCCTAAAGAAGTTAGAATGCTGTTAGATGATTTTTATGATATTATTGTGGATGAGTTGATGAATGCATTACCATTGATTAGGAGTATTAGTCATCACATTGACTTAATACTACGAGCAAGCTTGCCAAATAAAGCAGCATATAGACTAACTCCTCAAGAGAACGTAGAAGTTGGAAGGAAAGTGCAGGAATTGATGGATAAGGGGCTGATCAGAGAAAGTCTTAGCCAATGTGCTGTACCAACAGTACTCAGTCCAAACCTTTTCCACGCATGGATGATTTAACAGACTGTTTGAGTGGATCTAGATACTTTACTAAAATATATTTGAAGAGTGGATATCATCAAATAAGGATTCGGGAAGGTGATGAATGGAAAACTGCATTCAAACAAATAGTGGGTTGTATGAGTGGTTAGTGATGCACTAATGTACCCAGTACGTTCATGAGGTTAATGAATGAAGTCTTGAAGGAGTATGCAGGTAAATTTGTCATTGTGTACCTTGATGATATTCTGGTCTTTAGTAAAAGTAAAGAGGAGCATTTAGAGCATCTTAAGTTGGTCCTAAGAACTCTGCAGAAAGAGAAACTACTAATAAATTTAAAGAAGTGTAGTTTCATGAAGGAGGAGTTGGTTTACTTGGAATTTGTAGTTTCTGAAGAAGGCTTGAAGATGGATCGATCGAAAGTCCAAGAAATTTGGAACTGGCCTACTCCTAGAAGCATATTTGGGGTAAGAAGCTTCCATGGACTTGCAAGTTTTTACAGAAATTTTATCAAAGGTTTTAGTCAAATTTGTACACGAATCCTTGAGACAATCAAAGAGATCAATCAACCATTTTAGTGGATAGAAGCAATAGACAAAAGTTTTAACTTGTTGAAGAAGAAAATCACAGAGAAGCCGATTTTAGCTTTGCCAGATTTTGATAAAGTCTTTCAAGTAGAAACAGATGCTAGTGGAGTTGCAGTTGGCACAATTTTGAGTCAGGAGCAAAGACCAATAGAATATTTAAGTGAGAAATTGAACGATGCAAAGAAGAAATATTCTTCTTATGACAAGGAGTTTTATGCTATTGTGCAGGCTTCAAAAAAGTGGAGACATTATTTGCTGCCAAAAGAATTCATATTATATTTAGATAATCATGCCTTACAATTTATCAATAACCAACCAAATCTGAATTAGAAACATGCCAAGTGGGTAGAATTTCTCTAAAGTCTTACTTTTGTAATAAAGCATAAGAGTGGTAAGTCAAATAAAGTAGTAGATGCATTAAGCAGGGTAAGTTTTATTTTGCAAGAATTCAAAGTGGGTGTTGTAGGATTTGAGGAAATGATTGAAATGTACAAGGATGATGAAGATTTTAGAGATATCTACACAACAGTCTAGAATCCAATGAGCCATAAAAGAAGTCAGTGGTTGGACTACCTCATTCAAGGAGGCCTATTATTTAAAAGCAACAAGTTGTGTATTCCCAAATGTTCCATGAGGGAAAACATCATAAAGGAGAAACATAGTGGAGGATTATCTGGTCATTTTGGACAAGATAAAACCTTCGCTGAGGTGAATGTTTTTTATTATTGGCCAAAAATGCAAAATGATGTCAAAAAGTTAGTTGAGAAATGCAGGATGTGTCAGCATGCAAAAGGAAGGAGTCAGAATACAAGACTGTATCAGCCATTGCCACTACTAGACCGACCATGGGATGTAGTTAGCATGGATTTTGTTCTGGGATTACCAAAAACCCAGAGAGGGAATGATTCCATTTATGTTGTAATAGATAGATTCTCTAAGATGGCACATTTCATTGCATGTACGAAAACTAGTGATGCAACACACATAGCTAATTTATTCTTTTAAGAGATTGTAAGATTGCATGGGTTACCTATAAGTATTGTATTTGATCAAGATACCAAGTTTGTAGGGCATTTTTGGAGGACTCTTTGAAAGAAACTGGGAGCTAACCTTAGTTTTAGTTCAGCATACCATCCTCAAACAGATAGACAAACTGAAGTAGTGAACAAGAGCTTGGGGAATATATAAAGAAGTTTAGTATATCAGAATCTGAAATAATGGGATTTAGCACTAGCTCAAGCTGAGTTTGCTCCAAATCAAAGCACTGGAATGAGTCCATTTCAGATTGTCTTTGGAATGCATTCAAGGGGTGTGTATGAGCTCAGGAATTTGGGAAAGCAGGAAACTAGGAGTGCAAAAGCTGAAGAATTTTTAGAATAGATGCAGAAATTACAGGAAGAAGTCAAAGGAAAATTGCAGGGAAGTAGCAAAAAATATAAACAGAGGACATAAAACTGCTTTTTTGGGTGGTTAACTCCTGATCTAGTCTTCTATCCAAAATCCCTGATGACCGTTGGATCTCGCGATTCCAGATCAACGGTTTCCAAAGCACTGATGTGTTGACTTTCATGTATGGTAAAGCGCGCCAATACAAAAGATAAAAACCAATGTTTTGTGGGGTTTGTTTGGTCAATTTAGTGTGTCCTAAATTGCTGCATTTAATTGTCAATCCGGGATTCGTAAGCTGACGAAGTGTGGCGCACTATATGTGCAAGATAACCGATCTCTTACTTTTTGTCGTTTTTAGTTTTTTATTTGTTTTGGGGGTTTTTATCTTGGTTGACTTCCTAATGTGAGATGGAAATTCTAAAAGACAAGTATGGATATAAATGTTCAAGGCAATGATGTCCTTTACAATGATTTCCCAAACTTCAAACTTCAAAAGGGGTTTAAAACATGCAATGACAAAATTAATTCCTAAAAGAAAATGAAAATGTGCCACTATACTAGTCAAACAAGCAGTGAACTATTGATCATGAAACCCATTACCCTTGCTGCTGTTTAAATACAAAAGAAACTGTAAAAGAAATTCAAAAATTACAAGCAAATAAAGCTAAAAATCAAATTACATCAATTCATACTCTGACACCTCGCCATTAGTCTCGCTATGGCTTTCAGAGGTAATCATAAACAACTTGAGCAATCTGATATCTAATTTGTAGGAGAATAGACTAATATCAAACTACACACTCATACTTCAATCCCTCACCATTAGTCTCACTATGGCTTTCAGAGGTAACTGAAAATGACATGAGTAATTCAATAACCAACTTGCAGAAAAATAAACTAATATCAAACTACACACTCATACTTCAATCCCTCAGGAGGTAACTGATAATGACATGAGTAATTTAATATCTAATCTAAATAATAAAGCAAATGTACAAAACTGAAATAAATAAAACAGTGCTAAGATTAAAAACTAAGAAAAATAAATCAGCAGGAGGACAAGACAGATTCCATGTCATTAGTCATCATAAAACTATGTGCAAGTGCCCGGGCTGCCTACTGTAATCTGGAACAAAGACACTGATTAGTTAACAACAGTGTAAAACATGGAAAATTATGGACATAAATAAAACGTTAATACCATAAGAAATGCAATATATACACATGAATAACTATGGCATAATGAACATAAGGAAATAAAGCATGAAACTATACAGCAATAAACAAAACCTTGGCATGTGCAGGGGCCCTCTGCATAGTCCTCGGGCAACAACTATTAACCATGAATTGAGCTTATAAACAGAGTCTTCTCATGTATTCAAAATACAGTGATAACACAGAAATAAAGTCACGTCACAATGGGCTCATTAACAGTCAAAATTACATTACAAAGCTAGCTAATATGCGTATGAGAACGCATTATTTATAACAGAGGATGACATAACTACTTTCCTACAATCTGCTCTGATAAAAGACACGTGAACAACCACGTCCAGGAATCTCGCATTATGGCTGCCGTGAAGATTAAATCTTTGGAGGGTGGCTGTTGGATTCGGCTTATGGAGTAGTCCATAGGTGTTGATATGTCTCCTAAGATTGAGAAACGACCATGCAAGTCTTCACGTGGTGAAAAACAGATTTCTCTCACCGTAGGACTCTTAGGTTGACCACCGCTTGACTACCTTTGACTATGGCCTCTTTTGATGAATTCGACTGAGCCAATAGGACTCGGTCCATGTCCACGCGTTTTCAACTCGCCCGTGTGGCTCGATTTGCTTGAAGACACCTGCAATATAGACTTCGACAAAACAACTGTGGAAAGTTGAGCTGGCTGCGGAAAGTGACAAGATTCCGCAGCTCATAAACAAAAATCTAGTTCAAATAGCAACAAAAACACATAGTCAAGAAACCACTTTAAATGCTCTTTTTTTTAACTAATATGCAATGATACTGATGACTTAGGAGGTTTAGATGAATGGAAAGAAGCTAGAAAAAGGTGTAGGAAAGATGAAAGTTTGGGACTCAACATACCCCCACTGTGAAGGTGTTGCATGTCCTCATGCAACCAAAATTTTGACTATCCTCCCTTCAAATCATATGTTTTGAAGCTTCTGCCAGTACATCCAGTCCTCTTCCTCTCTTTCTTGGTGCTGATAACTATTAGGATATTTCGACACATAGGAAATAGTTAAGTTCAACTTGGTCTAGTATAGAGTTAGGTATAGAGTTAGGTAAAGTGTGTTTCTTTACCGTTGTACATTTTGTAACTTACAATTCG
>APFE030474770.1:219907-259488 GCA_000404065.3 Pinus taeda
TCCCTACTCTTTGGCAGCTGTCACACCTTTTGACATATTGTTTTGCATCTTTAAAGAGGGAAGGCCAAAAATATCCCAAAGAAAGGATTTTATAGGCTGTCCTTTTGTCAGCGAAGTGTCCGCCGCATGGTTAATCATGACATGCCTTGTGGATATCAGGCATTTCATCTTCCCTAACACATCTCCTGATCACAAGATCTGGCCCTGTTCTAAACAATTCATTAGAAATCCATGAATATTTTGAACTCTCCTGAATAATTTTTCTTCTTTCACTAGGAAATAGATGTGGAGGTAGTTTCCCTATAACCAAATAGCTAGCAATATCTGCATACCAAGGGGTTTTAGTAGTTACTGCAAATAAATATTCATCAGGAAACTTATCCTCTACAGGAGAATCTTCTTTAGTATTCTGAATCCTAGACAAGAAATCATCTACTATATTTTGTTTCCCTGGTCTATCCAATACAGTAATATTGAATTCCTGCAAAAGTAAGAGCCATCTTGTAACTCTACCATTAGTAGCAGGTTTGTTCATTAAATATCTAATCGCAGAATGATCAATATGTGTTTAGTCAATTTAGTGTTCCTAAATTGATGTCATTAATTGTCAACCCGGGGCTCGTAAGCTGATGAAGTGAAGGTGTACTATATGTACTTAAGCAACCTCTTAAAGCTTTTTGTCGTTTGGGGTGTTGTTTGTGGTTAATTTATCTTCCTAAGCTGGAGTGATGTATTTATAAACAGATGAGTGATGGTGTGTGTAAGGTGAATTCTAGATGAGTGAAGGTGTTTGATTAGTGGTTTCTAACTACTTGCTGAAAAGGAAAACTTGAAGGAAATAAATGAATTAAAATGAACTGAAAGCAAAGAACCACTTTCTAATGGCATTAGACACTATTCATGCTGCTGCAAATAAAAGGTAAGAAAATCACTTAAAAGACCAATGATAATGTTTATCTCTTCCTAACTCTCTGCCTCTAACACATAGTACTGTGTAAGACACGATTAGGAAGTAGCTAAAGATAAGTCTAAGAAATGATAAAAAATGAGAAAAATCTACTTTAAAGACTAGTTATAATGTTTTGCTCTTTCTAACTCTCTGCCTCTAACACATAGTACTGTGTAAAGCACGATTAGAAAGTAGTTAAAGATTAGTCTAAAAAGTACCCAAAGCCGGCTGCAAGTTATTAGTATTCTGATCTCTAAAAGATAGACAATTTATAATAAAGAGACCATTCATATTTTAGCAGACAGATTTGAGAAATAAAACTAAAAATCAGCTATGAAAATAAAGTAAAGGCAGCAACTTTGAATCTGTCAACTGAAACTACCACTAGATATAAAGCAAATACATAACACACAAGCAATCCCGGGTTAAAAACCTGCAAAAGAACAATGCTGATCAGCTTAAAATAAAGGCTGAAAATGAAATAACATGAAAGCAAATTACGCTGTACATATGTCAAGAAAAGGAAATGCTGAATGGAAATAAGGAAATGCTGAACATAAAATACTATACAAGGCTAACATGAACAGGGGCCCTCCATTCATATAACCCAAAGAAGACTTAAGGTATTGAAAACTTCAGAACAACACTGCTTCTATTACTCCATGTGCAGAAAATTACAGTCAAGAGTGCTAGAACAACACTATTAAAACAGAGTCTGGGAATGCACTAAAATTATAACAAGTTCATAAAACACAGCAATTAAAAAGTTATATAAGCGTACACAGACGCAAGTTTTTATAGGCATCTGAAAGATATCCTAATGCGTACAGCTAAAACTGAAAAATAACTAACTGTCATGCGTATTTAAGGTTCAATTAACACGTCATAAGCCTGCGTGGATGAGCTGGAGGTTCTGGTCGTTATGGGCATTGAATCCAGAGTTGGATTATGTCCCCCACAACCTGCGTAACACGGACAAGTCACCGTTTGAACTGACGTGACCCAACAGCTTACGCATCACTGTTAAGCTGCCTTTGTTGACCGTAACTTGACCCTTGTTGACTGGAGGTACAGATGACGTGGATGACTGAACAAATAGCACAGGAACCTCGAGCACCTTGATTCCTAAGTGCCCATGTGGCTCATTTGGCAAAATGACACGTGGAACCTTGAGATTAACAAAATGGCTGCGGGATCATCAGATGGCTGCGGAATCGGCAGAGGGCTGCGGAATGCCTGTAAATATGTCAAAATCTAAACAAAACAGTCACACATTAGCAAAGCTCACTTGATCATGCTTAATGACATCTAATGTAATGATCTGGGTGGTTTTACATTGAAAATGAGGCAAAAGAGAGAGGTAAGTGATGAAAAACAGTAGGTAATAGTGGATGATGAAGTGTAAGTTAGAGGCTCTACACTGACTGTAAGCAAGGTCTGCAAAAAGATGTTCTACAAGAAGAAACATGACTCTATACATCATAATTGACTCTCCTATCATCAAGGACTTATACATACATCCATCTCCCAATCAAGTGGGTAGATACCAATATTGACTCATCCTCCCAATTAAATGGGGATATATCAAACCAGAACATACATTATTCATCCCAGGCATAGTGGGGAAACCAAAATAGGCCGTTACATGACCTTGATATGAAAAAAAAATACATGACATAGAGGCAAGAACAACTATCAACAATAGAATCAACTTTCAGACTAGCACACAATCCACCAAAAACACCAGTGAAATCGAACCAAGGACTTCTAAGATATTGCCAATAATACATTTTTAGAAGAATATATGCTCCCCATGAACCTATGCCAGATGGTCTCTGATAGACCCATATCAGACTCTCTTCACCCAGAACTCGACCCACATAAACTAGCATATGTACGCATATCCACCTTCGTACAACAGACAAGTTTTAATAGCATGATGATGCATCAACAAGCCCCAGTTTTTGTCTGAGGTATTCAAATGTTTCCCTGGGCAATGGTTTGGTGAGAATATCAGCAACTTGTTCCTTGGAATGAACATGCTCCAACTTCACCTTTTTCTCAAGCACTTGTTCCCTTAGAAAATGATACTTGATAGGTATGTGCTTAGTCTTTGAATGCATGACAGGATTTTTTTAGATACTGATTGCACTTGTATTATCACAGAAGATGGAGATAGGTGGAGTACAGTTGATTTGAAAATCTTGCAAATTTTGTATCATCCAAAGAAGTTGTGTGCAGCAAGATGCAGCAGCCACATATTCTACTTCAGTTGTAGATAGAGCAATGGAACTTTGTTTCTTGCTGAACCAAGATACTAATCTGGACCCCATAAAGAATGCTCCACCACTAGTGCTTTTTTTGTCATCCACACTTCCTACCCAATCTGCATCTATATATGCATGAAGTGTGAGATCTACATTTCTAGGATACCATAAGCCATAGTTTTGTGTTCCTTGAAGATATTTGAAGATCCTCTTAACTTCTTGAAGGTGTGCTTCCTTTGGATTAGCCTGAAATATTCCAACTATTCCCACCACATGCATGATGTCTGGCCGAGTTCCTGTTAGATAGAGTAGACTGCCAACCATGGATCTATAGGTTGGTTGATGGACTGCTGCTGATTCATCATTAGCGTTGAGGCTGCATCCTGTTACCATAGGAGTACATACTGGTTTTGAGTCTTCCAAGCCATATTTCTTCAAGATCTACTTTAGGTACTTGGTTTGCGGTAAAAAGATACCATCTTTGTTTCGTTGGATTTGCAAACCAAGGAAGTATGTCAGCTCACCCAGCAAAGACATTTCAAATTCTTTTTGCATCACCAAAGCAAAGTTTTGGCTCATGGCTTCTTCATTGCTGCCAAAAATGATATCATCAGTGTATACAACAAGTATTAGCAATCTATCATTATCAATTTTTATATATAGATTGCTATTTGCTGAGCCTTTTGAGAAACCTTGTTGATGAAGGTATTTGTCCAGATGATAGTACCAAGCCCTTGGAGCCTGTTTAAGACCGTAGAGTGCCTTCTTAAGTCTACATACAAGATTTGGATCATTTCCAAGAATGAATCCATCTGGTTGCTCAATATATACTTCTTCTTCTAGGTCCCCATTCAAAAAGGCAGATTTTACGTCCATCTAAAATACTTTGAACTTCTGAAAGCTAGAGAGAGCAAGGAACATCCTTATAGCCTCAAGTCTGGTAATTGGTGCAAACGGTTCTTCAAAGTCTACGCCTTCTTGTTGCGCATACCCTTTACAAACAAGTCTTGCCTTGTTTCTGACCACTTCTCCATTTTCATTTAGTTTATTTTCGAAAATCCATTTTGTCCCTATAACATTTTTATCTGTTGGTCTAGGAACCAACTCCGAAGTGTTATTCTTTTCAATCTGCTCGAGTTCTTCTTCCATGGCCTTGACCCAACATTCATCTTTGCAAGCCTCTCTTACATTTTTTGGTTCAGTGGAGGAGAGCAATGCTAGATAGCTTGAAGCTTCTGCAACAGTCCTTCTTGTTTGTACACCTGCCTCCTTCTACCCAAAAATTTGAGATTATGGGTGATTCTTCTGAACATACCTGGATGGAGTCTTTTCTTCTATCCTTATCTATTCTTCTGGTGCCTCATGGGTTTCTTCTTCGTCATGAATCTGATTTGATGTTGACGGATAATCTTCGCCATCTTCGAGATCTTCAGATTTTACCTGTCTAGGAGTGTTTCCTTCTTCATCAACCACTACATCAATGCTTTCAACAATTTTTCCAAGTCTTTTATTATAACATTTGTAATCTTTGCTGTGAGGAGAGTATCCAAGTAAAATGCCTTCATCTGCTCTAGGTTCAAACTTGCCAATATTTTCATCTGTCCTTTTAATGTAGCGTTTGCTTCCAAAGATTTTGAAGTATTTTACCATGGGAGTCTCACCATACCAAAGTTCATGAGGAGTCTGAGTGTTGTTTACCCGGATGTTTGTCTTGTTGAGAATAGTAACAATGGCAAATGCGGCTTCACCCCAAAAGGTTGCAGGAGTTTCAGATTCATCAAGCATAGCACGAGCCATTTGTTGAACTGTTCTATTCATCCTTTCCACTACTCCATTTTGCCTAGGAGTCTTTGCAGCTGAGAATTCCCTTCTTATTCCATGTTCTTCACAAAAATCGAAGAACTCATCTGAGATAAATTCCCCTCCTCGATCGGATCTGAGACATTTGATTCTACAATCTGATTCGTTCTCAACAAAAGCTTTGAATGAATTGAACTTTTCGAAGGCTTCATCTTTATACTTCATGAGTCCTATCCAACACATCCTTGAAAAGTCATCAATGAACAATATGAAGTACTCTTCCCCTCGAGGTGACCTCTTTCTAGTTGGACCACATATATCGGTGTGAACAAGTTCAAGGGACCTGCTAGTTGATCCTTCTTTCTCAGGAAAATTAGTTTTGGCTTGCTTACCAAATTGACAAGATTTGCATATTGTATTGTCTAGAATTCTGATGTCAAGAAGACCACGAACCGCCTGATATTTGCATGCTTTCCTTATCTGGGAGAAGCTAGAATGTCCCAATCTTCTATGCCATAGCCAGTGTTCATCATTCTTGCTCAGATAGCATTGTTGTTCTCCTTCTTTGAATATATATAGATTATTCAGAGTTCTTGTGCCTTTGATCACTGTTTTTCTTATGTCAAGCTCATGAACAATACATCTATTTGATCTAAATATTACTTTAGTTCCTTGATCGCACATTTGACTAACACTCAATAAATTATTTTTTAAGCCATCAACATACATAACATTACCAGCTTTGACCTTCTTTTTCAATTGAGCAAAACCTTTACCTTTTATGAATGCAGGGGTATCATTTCCAAATGATACCTTCTTTTCCCTTTCTAAGGCAGTATATGACTGAAGTTTTTCTTTATCACTTGTCATATGTTTTGAGCATCCACTATCAATGTACCATTGATTTTCATGTCCTTCAACATATAAGGCTATCCCACATCTGTCTGATTGCGATTATTTCTTTTTCCATATTTTGGGATTCAATGAAGTTGGCTCCTTTTGCTGAAACCTGCTCCTGCATTCAGAATCTTCATGCCTGAAATTGTTACAATTAGAACATTCTATTTCATGTTCAAGAGCAAAGAAGTTATTGTAGGTCCTTTTCATGATCCTAGTCATACTTCTTTGTTTTTGAGCTTCCCTAGTCACGATGGTCTTTTAGGCAACACATTGAGTAGCTTTATGACCAAAGTTATGACAAGAGAAACATTGGCCATTGAAGAAATTCCTACGATTATCAAACCTACTACCCAATTGATTGTAATTTCTATTGACTTCCATTCTTGAGCCAAATTGAGAATGATTTACCAGATTGAAGCTTTTGTTCATCCTGGAAGTAGATTGCCCCTGACTTACTTAGTAATCTTTGTTCATTCTTGGAGCAAATGGTCCCTGATTTATCTGGTAGTCTGTATTATGCTTTTGCTGTCGATTGTTAACCTGTTCACTTCTCCATGCTGCATCAAGATAGCTTTTAGAGGTGGATAGATCCTGTGCTTTCTTCTGTGCTTGAGATGTTTCTTCAGAATATCTGAGACCTTTCTTGATTAGAGGAGAACGTTGCACTTTAATAATCTCATCTAAGGTTTCAGATCCTTTAGAAAATCTAAGATTAAGAGCTTTTGTTTTCTCAATTTCTTTTCTAAGTCCCACAATTTCACATTCTAACTCTTCATTGTGTTTATCTCTTTCAGTAAATTGGAAATTCAATGTGTCTATAATCATGTTCTTTTCTTCTAAACCAGTTTTAAGTTTAGAAATTTCTTCATAAAGATCTTCTTCATTTATAGCATCCAAGAAATCATCATCTTCAAAAGCCATCAAAAGTCTATTATCATTACCTTGGTCATCTTCATCACTATTTGAAATTCCATCACTGTCTTCATGAATATAATAGCTTTTCTTACTTGCATTCTATTTTCTGTTCCATCTGACACGTTCCTTACCTTTGTCTAGTCTATCTTTATGAGGGCATTTTGCAGCATAGTGACTGCCTCTTCCACAAGAAAAGCATTTGAAAGGCAGCTTACCTTTGAATCTTCTAGTTCCTCATTGAAGGTTCTTGACAAAGTTTGATTCTTCTTCTTCTTCAGACATATATCCTGGTTCATTGTAATCTCCTTTTCCTGAGGCTTTGAATGCAACTTCTCTTCTGTCTGATGGTCCTCCTTTTCTCATTTCGTAAGCAGTTAGAATTCTGTGAAGTTGTGACATGGTAAGGTTCCGTAGATTCTCCTTTTCTTCTATGGCAGAAACTTTTGAATCAAACTTAGAAGACAAAGATCTTAGAACTTTTTCAACCAGAACAACTTCTTTTATTTCTTCACCCAAGTTTTTCATACAATTTACGATTTCATCTATACGTAGGAAATAGCTAGCCACACTTTCATCATTATGCATTCTGAGACTTTCATATTGAATTCTAAGAGTTTGTAATTTTTCACGTTTTACTTTTTCATCTCCTTCATAGCTTAGAACGATCTTGTCCCATGTTTCTTTTGTGCTTTTGAGTTGCATTACCTTGACAAATTTTGATTGAGATAGACTTCCCAATAGAGTATTGACCGCTTTTGCATTTGTTTCATACTTATCCTTCTCTACTGGATCCGTAGGAGTTGCTGATGGAAATGTGTATCCTATTTCCACAATATCCCAAACTTCTGTACCAAGAGATTGAAGATAGGCAGTGATTCTTACCTTCCAATAGACGAAGTTGGTCCCATCAAATATCGGTGGCCTGATAGATGCTTCCTTTTTGTAGTTGCTCATGATGATAGATCTTCCTTCAAGTAATCAAGCTTATGTTGAAGAACCTATCTATGATACCAATTTTTGGAAATAATACTAAGAGGGGGGGTTGAATCAGTATTATCAAATACTTTTCAATTTATATTTGCAGATCTGACAATTGAAACTTGCATTATTCTTCAGATGTTTGTCATTAATTTGTATGTGAGAACCATATAATAATGTGCAGGAACACAAATAGACAGTCACACCAAGGAACACAAGATGTAAGGTGGAAACCCAATGTGGGTGAAAACCACCTGCTGTAATATGTCTCTATCTTCTTTCAATTAGAAACTTCTTTTTACAATGATTTTGTACTGATGCAGTCCTTTACTAGTAAGCAGGCTGTAACCTGTAGAGAGCTACAACCCTCTCTCATTTTCCATCTTCTCCTGGAAAGGAGCTACAACCCTCTTAGCTCTTGTACTAGCTAAGATACTAGTACGTAGGTGCTAACCTACAGAAGGCTACTACCTTCTCTTTTCTTCTGGGGACCACATTTCATCAATTTTCAGACTGGATCCATGAATATCAAGTAATCATCAAGTATATGTGCATCACCAAATTAACCAATAACTTCTTAGAATGTTGTAATCAGACAAACAGTATCAGTAACCAGACACCAAGTCTATACCCAGAACACTGCAGCAATAGACAAAATCAGCTAAAATATACTTCAAGAATAGTCTGCAACTTCACCAGTAGTAACCTGTGGTGTCCGCACTTTCTCTGTCTATGGCCTACACAGCTTCGCTCCTGCACTGTCTGCAACCTGCGCAGCTTCGCACCTGTACTATCTGTGCTTTGCGCACCTCCGCACCTGCTCCTTCACTAGTACTGTGCACCTCTGCACTTGCACTTTCTCTGTGCTGCGCACCTCCACACCTGCGCCTTCTCTGATCCTGCGCACCTTTGGATATAGAAAATTTATCAGTCCTCAAATATACCCAGACTGTCAAATTCATAGATCCATTCATGTGCCAAAGAGATCTCGACCCATCAGCAGATCTGACTTATAATGCTCCGGTTTCTTCTTGATTCAGGTTCAACTATAACTCCCCAACCGATTATCAGAAATTCAAATCTTGTTACTCTTAAGATATTCAACACACTTGTGTCCAACCAAATGATATCCTTTCCCTTTTATAGCCAAGGCCTTACTCAAACCATGGATCAAAACCGTTGAGAAACAATACTAGGGACTCAAAACCTGGGTTCAATATTTTAGATGCAAAACCACGGACCAAAACCATAGGATCAAAAACGTCGGGCTAAATACCATGGACCAAACTTGAAGATGCACATTTTTATCTACATGAAAGTCCATACATTTTAGGTTCGCACCTTTTGTTCGGAACACCTGCGAACATGTCTGCACTCTATGAACTGCGCATCTGCGCAACCTGCCAATGTCCGCACCTTTTGATCGGTGCACCTGCGGAACCTGAAAATAACACTACTGCACCACAATTCCTCTGTCTTGTAACCCTGATATTTCTTCTGTAGACTCATCTAGTTGAGTATAAGCGAGATGTTCTTCTATGAGAGGGTTGCCATCAAGTACAACACATACATCATAATGGCAACAGGAAGGGTTGAGAAATTTATTTTGTGTTGATTGTAAGACTGCAAAGCCAAGTGCAGGTGTGTAGACTCCTATCTTCCCCCATCTCCATAGATCCGATGTATTTAATTTAACAGGAGCAAAGCCCTTTAGCTTGTCCAAGGGAAGGTGCTTTTGGTGAAGTAAATGTGCTGGCAGGTTGGGGAAGACCCAGTCCTCCCAATTCCCCCAACTATCCCAAGAAGAAATGGCAGCAAGACTGAGCAAGTCGTGTTGGGAGAGCCAGTCACGAAGATCAGCTAAGTCCTCTATATGTTCGAGGGGGGAATTGCCCATGATTTTATCTTGCCATATCGAAATATTTGCTCCATTTCCAGGCACCCTGTAAAGTTGGCTTTGGAAGGTGGCAAGCCCTTTTGTACATAGGTTCCAAAGCGACATGCCTTTGGGAATACTGTCCACTTAGAGGTTTCCTAATGAGACTCCTTTGAAGTATTTATTTCGAAGTAATTGGCTGACTGGATGGTGTTTGTTGGAGTAGAGCTGCCAAAGGATTTTTCCACCTAAGGCAATGTTGGCCAGGTCAGGGTCTCTAATCTGGAGACCTCCTTCCAGCTTTGGTCTTTTCACTATGTCCCAACTAACTAAGTAAAATTTCCTCTCATTTCCTTTGCCTCCCTGCCATAGGAAGTTTCTAAGCAGCTGTGAAATCTGATCTGTGATTGTCTTTGGAGCTAGGAGGAAGGAGGCCTGATAAATAGGGAGAGAGGAAAGGACAGACTTTATGAGGATTAGCTTGCCAGCGTAGTTGAGCCACTACCTACCCCAAGCAGCTATCTTGGGGATTCTCTCTTCTTTAGCTCTTGGTGATATATTAAAACAAAATGAAGCTTACAACAAATAAATTTTATCAAGGTATCCATGCAATAAATTTCCAACATTATAAGTCATAGTTACAATTACAAAATAGGGGTTTAAAAGGGGGTGTTAGAAATTTAAAATAAGAATACATATCATTACTTATATTATTATTATAAAAAGTGTTGCATGATAGCTCAATCCTTGTATAAGAAGTTAGACAATACATGATGAATAATCAAAATTAATATGACTAAGTACACAAATATTGAGTGTTCTTTATCAAACAACACTTGGAATAAGAAAAAAAATATTTACTCATAGAGGTTGCAAAGGAGGATGAACCGTCTATCCTAAAAATAAAAGGAGATTTAAATATTCTTAAAAACAAGTTCATATGAGTAGTTAATACTGAGTTGTACTTGGGTACAAGAGGCAAAGATGAAGCTTGCTATATTTTTTAGGGTTTTGTATGTAAGAAGCTACAAGCTCTTGTCGAGTGTGTATCTAAGTTACACTTTTGTGATACACAACATACCCATATTCCAAAATGGAGATGAGCACAAAACCTTCCAAGGAAAAGGTTGGAAAAAAATCGTGGAGTTCTAGGGAGCTCTCCAACTATTGATCTTCTCAAGCTTTGACAATATTTCCACGTCCTCAGATGGAAAGGCATAAAGGTCAGAGAATAAGGTCAAAGGTGGATCACCTAGTCCATTCCCCCTACTCTCAGTTGGTAACATGAAGGGTTTCCTTATGTCTAGGAGGGAAGAACCCTACGATGATTTAGGCTAGATAGTTACTCCATATGGTTCGGTAATCACTTATATTGAACGCATAAGTGATATTGAAGCAGAGAAGGTAGATGAAATCTTATTTCTCAGACCCTTCTAGGTTGAAAGGCTAGATCTATGCACATACAACCTAGGTAGCTTTTTGTATGGCATAGATCTACCAAAAAACTCGCCTTGTGCTCACCAATTTGGGTTAGATGGAGGAAAGGATGAGTTGGATCAAGAGGACTTTCATATTTTCATGAAGACCTTAAATGGGAAATATTTCCTTTTCTGATTCATGGGTTTAGACTCAGTGGAAAATATAAAGAAAATTATAGAGAACCTGTTGGGTTATCCTGCAAATATACATCATCTTCTTTATGAAGGGAAGCAAATATAGGATCATCTTAGATGCAAAAATACTATATTACAAGAAACACCACCATAATCTTGAATCTAAGGTTATGATGGGGTGCCTCGGGATCTAGGAACCTTGGATGTTTGTCTCTTATAAGGATGTCGTGCAAGGGAAGGGATAAAATCCATTGGACTCGCCACAATACAACCTTGGAGCCTATATTGTGGAACAACTACAACATGTCCCTTCCATGGAGGTAGATCTAACAGAGGAAAACATAAGTTTTTCAGTTCTCCAATCTAAGGAAATGGTTTATAGATTCAAAGAGTTTTGGTATAGGTCTAATGATTTGAACAAATGGGTTTTCACAACCTAGACCAATAATTGTGATATCTACCTATGCTCTAGAGTTTTCTTTATTGTTCAGTTTGATACTTAGGAAGATTTGGAGAGAGAATTGAAAGATGGGCCCTAGTTTTGGGGAAGATTTGGGATCTTCATCACCCGTTAGTTCCCATATTTTGACTCCACAACAACGGTGATAACAAAAAAGCCAGTATGGGTGACGCTACCAAATATCCACTTTCCTTTCTAGCACCATAAGGTTCTTGAATATATTGGAAATACTTTGGGGTCATTTAAAAAGTTGGACTTTAAAAGATTGGAGAAAGGGTTATTTACCTTTGCCACGATTTGTGTAGAAATAGATCTAAGCAAATGTCTTCCTAATTTTATTCAACTAAAACATAAAACATTTCAGTGGACCCAAATCATGGATTACGAAAATATGAAATTAAGATGTCGTTCATGTTTCCAAACAAGACACCTATTAGACCCAAGAAAGAAAAGGGGCATACTTGAAAAACATAAGGATGGTATCCTTTTGATCCCTTCATTGTGGAGGATGAAGAAGAGGAAACAACAGAGGACTCACCTAACCAAGAAGAATGGAGAAGACAAGTATAGGTTGGAAATGCAAACCATTTGCAGTATGACACAAAATTAGAAGCAACCCATGAACCAAAAAAATAGAAAATTGTAGTACACAAAGACAATAGGATGGTGGGATCAAAGAGAGTTCATGTGTCAAGAAATTATGATTCAAAAAATAACCCCCACCAAAGAAAACATTTAGAAATTTGGTAATGGTACCAGTTGACCCCCACCCAGGTGGATAACAAAAGGTTTAGAGAAAAAAGGAAAGAAAGAGAAGTTAAGTGACTACTATAATACTTAACTTCTCTTGGTCTCTTGTATTTTTATTTTTTTCAACTTTTTGCATGCACAAAATACAAGAGGTTGCTCTTACTAAATGCAGATAGAATCTACAGAACAAATTTTTTTTCCTTTCTTTAAAGTTGAATAAAATTACGGATTTTTTCCCTTTAATAAAAAAAAGTTCATATGAGTAGTTATCAATTGTAAATTAGGTATTAACACCATCATAACAATTGTGTGTGTGTGTGTGTGTGTGTGTGTATATATATATATATATATATATATATATATATATATATATATATATATATGACAACTAAAAAGAACACACACACACACACACATATTGTAAATATCAATCGAGCTTGGATGTCCCTTGGGATAGTTTGGTTCCCCCAAAGATAACTCCCATCCTCAATGCCTCCTCATGGTATTAATTCTTGAGACTTGGTGGGGACTAAACCCCGCACAAACCAACTGATCTATTGTCAATATTAATTTGTTCAAGGGGAAAAAATGATTGTTTTCCCATTAGTTATAAGTTTTATTGCTTTTTAATTTTGACTTTTCTATTTTTAAACCTTTTCCTATTTCCAATTTAATAATTGTCACTTTTCAATAATACTTTAATTTTCTCCACCTATAAAATAATAAAAAATAAAATTTTGATATATCACCAAAATTTTAAAAATTACTTAATACTTTATATTAATAATATGTAAATATTTATATTCAAAATATAACTAATACACAATCAGTTACACAATTATCACTATAATTATAGGAGCAGTTACACAATTATCACTATAATTATAGGGAGTGCCTGTTTTTGAAATAAGGCTTCACAATTATTAAGTGATGATACGGATTTAACCTCCATATAATATTTTAGAATATTATTATAGTATACACAAATAAAAAAGTTTATAACAAAAATAATTATAATTATAATTTATATATATATATATATATATATATATATAGTAAGAGAGAGAGAGAGAGAGAGAGAGAGAGAGAGAGAGAGAGAGTCCTATGATATGTGTTTTCTACTTCCAAATATGATTGAGGAATGTATTAACATTTTAATATGTAAATAAAAATATTTCAATGGCAATTATGCATATTACTATAATAAACATTTTAACTTAGTCAAATTACATGAAACTAATAATAATAATAATAATAATATAATAAAACCAACCAAGATCCATCTCAATCTAGGATATACCATGAGGAGAGACAGATCAAATATCTTGAGGTGCAAACCTCTTTTAGAGTGAAAAGATATTTGATCCCTCTTGGCGCTTGGTAAAGTCAGAGTTAAGATGGATCTAAAGTTCTAGAATCCCTATTCCAAAATAGACATGGCTATCAACTTAATTAAAACAACCCATGAGTTGTAGACTAGTTAGTTTATGCGGAGGTTTAGTCTCCATGAGCTTAGGTTCAAACCTCATGGGGAGAGGTTGAGGATATAAGCTACATTAGCTGAATTAAACTATCCCAAGGGGCGTCCAAGCTCAACTGAACTTCACAAAATCCTAATAATAACATCCCACTAAAAATAAATATTTATATAAAATAATTTTAAAATCCTCTCCTCTTATATTAATTTATATAAGATAAGTTTTATTATGTAAAGGAAGAACATTGAGAATTTATTCTTATGCAATGGAATAAATGGAAATAGTACTTATATATATATATATATATATATATATATATATATATATATATATATATATTATATATTATATATGAAATTTTGCATAATTAATTAGCGTTATTTGAGTTGGTCAAGAGAAATGATTATTATCTTTTCCATTGAGGTTAAATTTATACATATGACATGATGAGCATTGTTGTAATGACTTCAAGCCTAGTTGTGAACCCTCAAAGATCAAAACATGTAAATTCCTCATATGAAATAAATGATATTTACCATAGAAAAAACATGTGTATAAGCCTCGAGGATTAACTTAATTGTCTGAGTCCCCATTGTTAAATCACATTTTCTATTGAGAGGTCATGGGTTCAATTCTCTCGATGCTCTCAAGGCCAAGCTCTATGGTTAAGATGACAAGGAGTGATCCCTTTGGGTGGATCTTCATGGTACAAATATTTTGTTGATGTAATGACCACCAATCTCTAGGGCATGTGAATCACATAGAAAGGAAAAGAAAAAAAAAAAAGGAGAGAGAAAAGAAGAAGGAAAGAAAAGAAAGAAAGAAAGAAAAGAGAAAAAAAAAACAATAAAAGAAAAGAAAAAACATGTATATAGTTTTCATTAAATTATAAATTTAACTTAAATATTTTATTATGCCGCATGGTTTTACGCAATTCAATTTTGCCTTTGACTACATATTAATTTGTCTTTTGACAAAAAATTTATGCGGTTTTCCATAGTTTAACATTGGGAATTCATTTTTGTATTTTATTATTATTAAATTTGTTATTTGTAAGGTGATTGATTGAGGTGTTATTATGAGTTGTTTAGTAACTTCCATTTCTATTGTTACTAATTTTTAGTTTAATTTATTTTTTATTTTGATTTTTTCTCCTTTTCTATTATTCCTTTTCATGAATTTATATTTTTCTCCATATTTTCAATTAAAGATGGACTTATTATTTATTATAAAAACATATGTTAATAATTACTTATAAAAAAATTATATATATTAACAAAAATAAAACACACACACACATAAAATAAACATATATATTAAAGTGTATATATATTAATATAAACAATATTAATTAATCATATTTCTTAATTTTTGGTAATTGCATTCAATAATATAGTGTTTTATTAGTTATCTTATTTTTTGTGATGAAACATTTATGTCTTTATTGTTACTTAGTTTAATTAAACTATATTTAAACTAAGTGGCAGGTACTATCTACTATGTAGCCCTTATTTTAAACTTGTAATGTTTTTCTAGCAAAACCATTTAATACTATCCACTATTAAACCATTCACAAATTAAGTAATATTGAGAGACTTAAAACATATATCTCAATCTATGTATTATATATATTGGAAAATCTAACTAAAAGAATTAAAGGAATATTTCCCTATATTAATGAATGATATTCTTAGTAAACAGTAAATATGTTAGCATAGACTAGTATACCTAACTAATGGGACTTGGACAAGGAAGTTTCTAACATAAAACTAGTCAAATTTCCAATAATATTGGCAATAACTAATTACCTAGGTTAAAAACCTAGAAGTTCTTTTTTTGTATAATAATATTGATTGGGTAAACTATATTAGTAAAGAGATGAAACAAATACTACGTTAGAGATTACATCATAATATAGTTAGAGTAATAGCAAAAAAATAGTTACATTATCTATGCAAGATATTGTTATAAGCCCAAAATGAAATTATCCTTATATAAAATTGCCCAACGGTTCTTTATGATGTATATTCTATAGTAAATGCTAGAATTATTGAAGTCTTAAAAAAAAAACTTTAAATAAACATCAAGCAAAATAACTAGCAACATCCTCCAAATTTGGACTTGTTGGTTCACCTTCTTGGCTCCTAGGTTTCAGTTCCTTGTTGAATTGGTTCACATATTCTTCCATTTTTAACCTAATCTAGATGAATTAGTTGAAGTTTTTGGGTTCAAAGCCATTTTCTAATCACCCCTATGAAGATTGAGTATCAAATTCTACAAAAAAATACTACATTCAACTTCCACAACTAAAACCTATTGCTTTAATGATATTAGAGACCCTATAATTTTTGCTACCTATGATGCATTTGACTCTCAATTTAATTAAAATTTGTAACAAAATTGAAGAGAGAAGACATGTTATTGTGAATATGCTCTTCAGGGATTCTTAAAAAATTAGAGATATCTTGTAAATCCCTCGAATCCATTATATACCTTATAGAAATATTTCTTTTTTAAGGAAATTGCATGTTCTATCAATAAAAACCACCGAGTTCCTTGACATTAGAAAGCCCTAGAATATCCTTTGATCTTGAATATTAAAGATAATACACCTATTAACATTCCAATTTAATGGATGATTGACCTTGAAATCCTCATATTAGTTTTTGTTGAAAATTGGCAACAAGAAATTGCTAAAAATAGAAGTGCTAAAAATAGCATTGCTAGAAATAGCAATTTGGGCATCAGTGCTGGATTGGGCAACAGGGAATGAAAAATGGAAGTGCTAAAAATAAAAGTTCTATTTTTAGCAGTTCAAGTTGGATTCCTATTTTTAGACAGTGCTTGGTCTAAAATAGGAAGTAAAATTCGAATTTTGGTCTTACCAGCAGTTTGAATATTAATTAATTAATTCTCCATGAGTTAATTAGTTAAGGAAAATAAAACTTTAAGTCTTTGTGAGAACATGCAATAATTTCTCCACAGATTGGGGAATGTGTCCTTGATTTGCTCCACTGATTGAGGAATTAAGGATGAGTTCTATATTGAGAGGATCAGTTTGACTTAGTTTAACTTAGTCAAGTTCAGTTAGATTAATTTAACAAGTTGTTAAATTAATGAGATACAATTTGTTGATGCTTGCATGCATGTGACAACTGTTATTTTCAGATAACTGTGTACTCACTCATGGATAACTGATGCATGTCAGTTATGTCAAAGACCCAGTTAAGATCAAATGTGGGACAATGTACTATCAGTTAGATGAATATTTTTTCCTATAAAGGAAGCTCATCCATGATGAGGATTCATCTCCTTCAGGTTTGTGTAGTTATTTCAGAGGTCAGTGTTGTGTGTGAGGTGAGAATCACACAGGTTGCAGTTGAAGGACCGAGGAAAAACTGTGCATAGAAATAGGAGGCTTGGAGGGAAGAGGAGAAGATTTGTGAGAATCCTTTGATTGTCTATGAGAAACAGAGGGATTGTACAGAGAGCTGGATAACTTCCGAGCTAAGGCTTTGAGTAATCCGAACTATATTTCCACTTGTATGATAATACAGAGATGGGGTTATAGGCAGGTGCTTTCCCCAGGTAAATTATTTTGTGTTATGTGTGATTGATTCCTTCTTATCAGTTATATGTGTTTTTATTGATGTTGCTCATGGTTGATTAAGCTTTTGCTAAATTGTTTGTAGAAGTAGATCAAGTGTTTTTCTTTAGTACATTGCATTACCAGGTTGATCTATAGGTGGGAAATTTCTACATGGTATCAGAGCTAGCTGATCTGTAGGACAAGTTCTACATGGTATCAAAGCTAGCTGATTTGTAGGAAAAATTCTACATGGTATCAAAGCATAGGTGATCAAGGAGAGAACAATATACTGAGAGGAGATTTCAAAGTTTTCAGTTTTGGGCCGAGAGTTTGCAGAGCAGATATAAAAAATTTTGTACAAAATTTTCAGAAATAAATAGCAGATTTGGATTCCTTGGGGAAAAATACCCAAAATAAAAAAAGAATCGGCTGAATTGGAGTTCCGATGAGGGAGATATCACTGGTTTAAAATCATCTCTTTTTCTAGAAAATTTCATGACGGCGAGAAAGTGGAAATAGATTGGTGTGCTAGCCAAGAACCTATATGCACTTGAGATACAAGATGCATGCAAAACCTTGAGGAGGATGGCAAAGTTTAGAGACTTGGTGGTTGAGAGGGAGAGTATATTACCTCTCAACATGCAACAACAGAAGAAGTCTCAGACAATTGAGGAGGAGCCACGATTGGTGCAGCGGATTCAGGAGGATGTGGAGCAGCCACAACAGGGGAAGCTGAGAGGAGATCGAGTAGAGACATCTACTCATGTAGAGACCTCCAGTAGGGGGAAACTTGGAGCCAAGTGGGCAGAGGGATCACATGCAGCCATACTTCCAAGTAGGAGGTGGGGCGATGTGGAGTGATCGTCCCATGGAGGAGGGGTAGGATCCTTGAGGTACCCAACCTCTTGGATGAGACCTTGCTACGGGAGCCCCGATGTGGAGTAGCAGGAACTGACTGATTGGGTAGAGACAGATGCGGATGGAGCGGCAGAGAGAGCTACAGTGCAGGGAATCCAGGACAGTGCAGAGCGTGCAGGCTGCAATAATGCGAGAGGCACAAGTGTGTTGGACTGTGTAGGGTAGCATCGAGAAGGGTGTAATGGTGCGAGATGCATGGAGATGTTGCAGTAGCGCAGAGGTTAGAGAGGGAGCACTTGTTAGCAGCAGGTAGAGCTTCAGCATCAGAGTACGTTTCTAGCCCAACATAGTGGTTAGTTGGAAGTTTTTCTTTTTTTTCGAGAGTTGCTGGAGCAACCACACTTGGTAGATGTGTTTCATGCAAAACATTCCAAAGGTACAGGATCGGGTTCAATATGAAGCCTTTCTTATTGAGAGGGAGTGTTGAAAATTGGCAACAAGAAATTGCTAAAAATAGAAGTGCTAAAAATAGAAGTTCTATTTTTAACAGTTCAAGTTGGATTCCTATTTTTTGACAGTCCCCTGGTCTAAAATAGGAAGTAAAGTTCGAATTTTGGTCTTACCAATAGTTTGAATATTAATTAATTAATTCTCCGTGAGTTAATTAGTTAAGGAAAATCAAACTTGAAGTCTTTGTGAGAACATGCAATAATTTCTCCACTGATTGGGGAATATGTCCTTGATTTGCTCCATTGATTGAGGAATTAAGGATGAGTTCTATACTGAGAGGATCAGTTGACTTAGTTTAACTTAGTCAAGTTCTGTTAGATTAATTTAACAAGTTGTTAAATTAATGAGATATAGTTTGTTGATGCTTGCATGCATGTGACAACTGT
The DNA here is from genome assembly GCA_000404065.3 of Pinus taeda. NCBI lineage: Eukaryota > Viridiplantae > Streptophyta > Pinopsida > Pinales > Pinaceae > Pinus > Pinus taeda. Next base: position 239,237 of record APFE030474770.1, read on the forward strand.
TATTTTCATATAACTGTGTATTAACTCATGGATAACTGATGCATGTCAATTTTGTCAGAGACCTTGTTGAGATCAGATGTGGGACAGTGTACTATCAGTTGGATGAATATTTTTTCCTATAAAGGAAGCTCATCCATGATGAGGATTCATCTCCTTCAGGTTTGTGTAGTTATTTCAGAGGTCAGTGTTGTGTGTGAGGTGAGAATCACACATGTTGCAGCCGGAGGACCCAAGAAAAATTGTGCATAGAAATAGGAGGCTTGGAGGGCAGAGGAGAAGATTTGTGAGAAGCCTTTGACTGTGTATGAGTAACAAAGGGATTGTACAGAGAGCTGGATAGCTTCCGAGCTAAGGCTTTGTGTAATCTGGACTATATTTCCACTTGTATGATAATACAGAGATGGGGTTTTAGGCAGGTTCTTTCCCCGGGTAAATTCTTCTGTGTTATGTGTGATTGATTCATTCTTATCAGTTATATGTGTTTTTATTGATGTTTCTCATGGTTGATTAAGCTTCCGCTAAATTGTTTGTAGAAGTAGATCAAGTGTTTTTCTTTAGTACATTGCGTTACCAGGTTGATCTACAGGTGGGAAATTTCTACATGGTATCAAAGCTCGCTGATTTGTAGGAAAAATTCTACAAAATTCTATAGTTTTGTCTACAACTTTCATGCTCAACAATGACTTGGGGTAGACTAATGATCCATTAGCGAGTTGGTTCACTTGGAAACTCTCTAAAACCTTACAATAATTTAACCAAACAACAAAGAAAAAAAATATAAATGATTTTTTTGGCTTAGTAGATTCAAAAGGTCTCAACATGTATCCCAAATTAACCACAACGAGCTTGATATATAACAAAAGCATGCAAGTGTAGGGGTCCCATCTCTTCTCATTAAAATTCAAATGTCGAAGGATTGATTCGAATTACATGCCATGTGAATGTTGATGGCTCTATTGGTGTTCACCACATGACATTGTACCAACATTAAATGTGTCAATATACAATGCATTGAGTAAGGGATTAGTTGGTGGGTTGATATACCATTAACCATAAGCTCCCCTTCCCTTGATTTAAGCATTAAATGTGTCAATATACAATGAATTGAGTAAGCGATTAATTGGTGGGTTGATATACCATTAACCATAAGCTCCATTTCCCTTGATTTAAGCCCGCTTTTTCCCACCAGAGTTTGTTTTCTTCTCTTGTTCTTGAAGAACATGATAGTATTTTAAATTAAAGAGGAAGCTTCCTATATGCCTATTTTGGCCTAGGATTAAAGGCTAAAAGGTTGTCTTCAAGCAAAGCCTTTTTTAATCATATGATTAATAATCATTGTGCAGTCTCAAATCACCTTGTTTTATTGTATGTTTATGCTTTTGGCAATGTTGAATCCTGGCCACAATGCATGTATCTCTATTTTATTTTTTGGTCATATGATTAATAATCATTGTGGAGTCTCAAATCACCTTGTTTTATTGTATGCTTATGATTTTGGCAATATTGAATCTTGGCTACAATGTATCTCTATTTTATTATTTGAAGTGATACTTAGTTCCGAAATGAAACATGCTTTAGTTGTTCCTCTAGGGTTAACGATCTTGCATGTGTTCCTCTAGGGTCAATGATATCCTTCCTTGCGTCAATCACCCTATAAAACCTAGATATTTTATACTTCCCAAATGAGAAAAAAATTTAAGGAATCATACTTATTGTACAAATGTAAAAATTTTGGCAAATCTGATTAGTTTTAAAATGCGAACTATACATGTGGAGCAAAATCTATGTAAAACTTACTAAGAATTTTATGTCATTTTAGAAAATCGTTGTTTTTATACAAATTAATTTTATCTTATAAAAATTGAATAAACTATTAAAAAAACAAACTTTAAAAAATAAACATTAAAATTTAATCCTTGAAATTTTCTATATCTCAAATTTAATAAATTACAAGAGAAATTACAAATTATAATTGTTAAAATTAAAAATAATGTTTTTTTTTTTATATCTAGGTTAAGCCCAGACCAATATGAAAAATAATAAGAATAATGTTATCTTAAAACTAAAAAGTTATAATATCTTGGGGGCAATTCAATTGGTAATCAAAGTGATATCAAATTTAAAATTCAATCCCTTTATTATAACCTGACCTATAGAAAGGAGTACAAGTCATAGACCCCAAAAATATAGTAACAGTAACCAAAGTCGACTTTATATCGCACAAATACCAAACAAAACAAACAAAAAATATAAATCTATAATAACAAATATATATGAAAATCTCTAGAATCATTGTATTATATATTTAATAACCATCAACAAAATAATAAATATTTAGATTGAAATATAAAATTTAAACCATCAACAAGTTTACCTCGGAACAAGAAATAATTTGTAAATTTAAATATGGAACAATGCCATAGAATTTACGTGGCATAAGCCCTTCCAATTTGGGGCCAGGGTGTCCATAGTTTCCTCTCCGGGTTAAACCTTGGTAGTGCTGTGTCACATTAGTGGGGTGCAGTGGTCGCCCACCATATGACCTCATGATTGCCACGTATCCCCACGGGGGCCAACCCCACTTGTATACATGTTCACATTTATCAAATGTCGAGAATTGAAGCGACATAATTAGGAGTAGGGTTATAAATTGGGACATTAGATGTACTAGGGAACTCTAGGGATGGGAATTGGGAGAATAATTAAGGTATGTGGGGGTGATATTCATGTCCTTAAGCTTCACTGCGCATTGAACCAATGGGTCCATTGTGTACCTTAATCCAAATGGTGGGGTAGTTATGCAGAGAATAAGATGTGGGCAAAAGTGAAGGTGATGTTAGTTTATTTCAAAGAGAAGGTGATGTTATTTTAATACCAATTATGTATAGAGTATCATGTGGGTGTTAAAGGGTTCTGCATTGCACATGCATAAGGTAGTTATGTATAGAGTATCATGTGGGCAAAAGTGAAGGTGATGTTATTTTAATGTGGGCAAAGGTGATGCTATTTTAATTATGGGTAAAGAGTTTTTAAATTGTAATGAAATAATAAAAATTAATTAGATAGCATTACCTTATACATGTATTTTTTTTTCTCCTGGAATAGAATATGAAAACCATCTCATAAATATTTAATTTGAGATATGAAAGTGTGAGATTTTCTTTAAATTGTCTCAACCCAATTTTCTCTCTTATTTAAAAAAACATCAAATCAAATCACTTTTTAATTAAAAAATTACATCAAATAACTCTTAGATAGTCAATTTTTTTTTAACCATTCAATTCATAATAATATCTCATATTTGAAAAGACAACCAAGTAAAGAAGATGCATTTTAATTTTATTTTTTTTCACTTTATTTCATCCCATGTGAGTGGAAGTGCCCAAAATGACATATTTTATCATTGCACAACTCACAAGGAAAGCCCATAATTGGTTCGTAGAAATGTATACATATTTATAGTGCGTCTTTTATAGCAAGTCACTAGTGAGACAAAGGTTTGAAGTGGATTTTGTTCACTCTAGAAAGGGATTTGTTTGGAATGTAAGTTGGAAAAAGAATTATTTTTTATTTTATTTTTAAGGTATGATATTTGTTTATGTATAATTAAATATTTATTGTATTGTAGAGATGTTGTAACGTAACGTGATGTGGAATATAGATTATTTAAAGGGGAAATTAAACCATCTTAGATATATCTTAACTCTAGAGCTACCAAGTATTGAGAGGGATAAAATCTTTTCACATACAAACTTTTTTTAGAGTGAAAAGAGATTTGACATGCAAATCTCTTGATATAAATTCTATAGTAAATGCCTAGAATTATTAAAGTCTTAAAAAGACATTTAAATAAACATCGAGCATAGCAACTAGCAACATCCTCCAAGCTTGGACTCATTGGTTCACATTCTTGGCTCACGGGTTTCATTTCCTCATTGAATTGGTTCACATATTCTTCCTCTTTTAACCTAATCTAAATGAATTAGCTAAAGTTCTTGGGTTCAAAGCCATTATGTAATCACGCTTATCAAGATTGAGTCCCAGATTCTACATAACAAGATTGCACTCAACTTCTACAACTAAAACCTATTGATTTAATGCCACCAGAGACCACATAATTTCTACCATATGTGATGCATTTGATATCAATCTCATCAATTTTTGCAACAATATTGAAAAGAGAAGACATGTTATTGTGAATGTGCTCTTCATGGCTTCTTAAAACTTTATGGTTCTCTTTTAAATCCCTCAAATCCATTATATCCCTTATGGAAAGATTGTCTGTTGTAAGAAAATTGCATGTCCTATCAATAGAAACTACCAAGTTCCTTGACATTAGAGAGCTGTAGAATATCCTTTGACCTTGAATATTTAAGAGAAAACACCTCTTAACATTCCAATTTGATGGATGATAAGCCTTGAAATCCATATATTCCTTTTGTCCACAACTTTCATGCTCAACAATGGCTTGGGATAGACTAACGATCCACTAGGGAGGTGGTTCACTTGGAAAATCCTTAAAACCTTATAACAAACCAAACAATAGAGAAAGAACAATAGAAATGATGGTTTGGCTTATCAGATTGAAAATCCTTCAACACCTATCCAACATAATGTTATTATCCCACAATGAGCTCAATCTATAACAAATAGCCAAACAAAAACATGCGAGTGTAAGGGTCCCACCTCTTCACATTAAAGTTCAAATGTTTTAAGGACTTATTAGAATTACATGTCATGTGAATGTTGATGGATTTGTTAGTACTCACCACATGACAATAACCCAACATTAGATGTGTCAATGTACAATGCATTAATTAAGGGATTAATTAGTGAGTTGATATACCATTAACCATAAGATCCCCCTCCCTTTGATTTAAGATTGCTTTTTCTTACCAGAGTTTGCTTCCTTGTTGTGTTCTCGAAGAACATGATCATATTTGTATTAAAGAGGAAACTTCCTATTTTCCTAAGCTAGAAGGTTGTCTTCAAGCAAAGCCTTTTTTGGTCATATTGTTGATAATCATTATGTAGTCTCTAATCACCTTGTTTGATCGCATGCTTATGCGTTTGGAAATATTGAATCCTTGTCACTATGTATGTATCTCTATTTTATTATTTGAAATTATACTTATTTCCTAACTAAAACAAGCTTTAGTTGTTTCTCTAGGTTAATAATAACCCTCCTTGCACTTGTAACGCTATAAAAGCTAGATATTTTATACTTCCCAAGGAGAGAAAATTTTAAGGAATCATACTTATTTTAAAATGTAAAAATCTTAGCAAATTTTATTAATCTTAAAGTGTCAACTATATATGTGGAGCAATATTTTTTTTAAATATTTAATTTACTACGAATTTTATGTAATTTTAGAAAAATATCATATATATATATATATATTATATATATATTTTTATTTATTTTTTTATTTTTTTTCTTTCAGTATCTCATCAACTTGCCTGACACGTAACTACTAGTAAACCTCTGGGGGTCTATGACCTATCCTCCTCTCCGTAAACCAGATCACAACCAGGGGGATTTGAACCTTGGATCTCTCATTTTTCATAGATTTCACATTAGCTCGATCACCAATTGAGTTTCCCCCTCAAACTACAAATTATAATTGTTAAAAGAATATAATGTCTTTTTGTTTTTTTTTATAATTAAGTTGAGCCTAAGTTAATACCACAAACACTAAAAATAATGTTAACTTAAAACCAACAATTTATAATGAGAAATATTATATAGTAATGAATAAGCTTATAAAGAATATCTATAAAGTTAGAAATATTACCCAAATGAAGGTCAATATTATATTTTTAATAACAAAATAATAAATATATAGATGAAATATTAATCATCAACAAGTTTACCTTGAAATAATAAATAATTTGTAAATTTAAATATGGAACTGTGTCATAGGATTTAAGTGACATAAGCCCCTCCAAATAGGGGCTTCAAAATAACACATGGGCTAGGGCTTCCTTAGATTCCTCTCTAGGTTAAACCTTGGTAGCGCTTCCTCATGACATTGTGTCGTATTAATTGGGTGCGATGGCCCCCCACCATATGACCTCATGCTTTCCATCGTATCTCCACGAGCAGAGTTGGTGACGCAACCCAACCACACTGGCCCACAACTCTACATGTCTCGGGTTTAATCGACGATCGTCGGATCTACAATACGGTGGTCTTTTCCAGTGGTCGCATGCAAAGGTGGTAGTGGATGTCGGTTGGTGGCTGCGAGCAATTACTGCCACATTTAATTCCTCCATGTGTGCCTCGAGCCTAGCTCCTCTATGCATTATTTGCCAAAACACCTCAGTTCTTTGGTCATTCGAGATAGTTCTATTCTGCTATTCGGTTGTTGTTGGGGTTTGGGTATGTTCTTTGTCTGGTTCTTGCTTCGTGGATTATGGAGGTCTCCGTCCCCTCGTGGAGGTTCACTGTGGATGGTTGTAAGTCCTCCACGCCTGGTTGTATGTTTGCCAGTCTTTGGTGGGTTGAATTCTCTCTGGTTCTTTTGGCGTGCTCGCTTGTTAGTGCACACGGTAAGTCCTTCAGTCTCATCCTGCCATTCTTTTGTTGTGGTGTGGTTATGAAGTTTGGGGTCTTGTCTGGTTATTGTCTTCGATTGTTGTTGTGTTGTCACTATTATGATACTATTGCCTCTGCTCTGGTTTGATCGCCCTGCTGTGTTTAATGGGTACCTGTGGTCACTGTTGTGTGCGTGGTTTGTTTAACTTTCGTTGTTCTCGGCTATCAGGCAACACATTATCAGGTTTCGGCGGTTTGCAACCGGTAATTTCTCCTTCCTTGATTCAATTTTGGCTTCCGGTTGGGGTTTGTACTAACCAAAATCATTCCTCTAGTCTTAGCTTCGGCTATTCAGCTTGGCTCTGCTCCTTGGCTCTTCGGTCCGCTTGCTCAGGTAACTAAATCCAAAACCCCGTTTTGTAACTGTTTTAAGTGGATTCTTGGCAATGTACAGGTGTTAACATTGCCCTATTGTATTTGTAGGTCATGGCTCGACTTGGGCTCGTGGGTCCTCATATTTCCAGTTTTCCAGGGGTGGCATAACTTGCCGGTAGGCAGAGCACTACACTTGTCAACACACTATTAATTCTTGGGATTTCTGTAGTTTTCGTTTTGGTGTTTGTGCTTGTCATGCACAGTCATTATTTTCCTGTGGAATTTTGGTTTCATCCACCTGTTCTAGTTAGTCATTCGTTGACTAGTTGTTAGGGTTTTTGTTCTCAAACCCTAGGCCAGGGTTTGTCCAATTTTTGGGCACGACACTTGTGGGTTTGTCAGCGGATACTTTTGTAATTGTATGTTGGTCGATTTCAATGAAAACTGGACTGTATTGTTACTGTATTACACGGAAATTATGAGGAGTCGTTTTTCAGAGAAATACCTTTTCCTGTAGGTTGTTTTTCCACTTTGGTATGCGGTCCTGTTTGCTTCTGGGTCTCTGGTTGTGACACGCTTGTTGAACTGTGTCTCTTCACATCGGTCTTCCGTTTTGTGACTATATAGCTAATTAGTTTTGTTGCAGACTGTTCATTTGACGAGAATATAAGAAATGACGTGACCTCACTGTGGTCTTCCTCTGTTTCTCAATATTGTTAATTTCAATTCAATAAGCAAAAAAAAAAAATCTTTAGCAGACAGACAATGTACATAGATGAACGACTTTTCTGAAATAGATCTGTTTCTTTATTTTGATATCATGAAATTGCAGAACCCTGCTTTGGCCTTACATTACTCTTTTTATATCTTGTGATTACAGTTAATTTGAAACTGTCACTGTTTGTCAGTTGAACATAAATAGTTTGTTGGGTAACCATAGTTTAGTTGTCATTTACAAGATCTACCTATGGACAATTTTGTCTTTTTCTTTCCTAATTTAACAGATCAATTCCTAAATGATACTTATTGCTATTAAACTTATAATGACCCTAACCGACACTTAACTTTGACTTTTAGCAATTAAAAGTAAAATAAACTGACATTCTGTCTTATGGCTTCTTAAACTAGAAAATAAAAGAAAACATTCCAGATACTTGTCAATTTTCCAACCTGGTGAGACTTCACCTGGTCATGGAGAAAAAGGAAATCATGGCTCCAGTCCATGAGCTTCTCGATTGAAGTTCCTGTCTGTTCAATCTGCCTGGAGTCAAGCCACGAACTGTCCTCGATAGGAAGGTTCTTCCACTTGACTAGGTACTGCATATATTCCTTTCGTCGAGTTCGTTTAACCACATGAGTATCGAGAATGCTTTCAATCTCGGGAGGTTGAAAATAAGGCATCTGTCTCTTCCAAGCTTCCTCGTCTTCCTGGGTACTCCATGTAGGTCGCGTGGTTCCATCTTCTTCCTTTCCCTCTGGGTCAGCCATGTACGGGAACATGTCTACTACATTAAAGACAGGTGAAATTCCTATTCCAGGTGGTAGTTGTATCTCATAGGCATTTGCTAAAAATTTCCAAAGAATTTTACAGGGCCCTATATTTTTACACTTCAATTTATTGTACGTACCTTTGGGAAAGCGTTCCTTGTGTAAATGCGTGAGGATTTCGTCCCCCACGTCAAACTATACATCCCTTCTCTTCAAGTCTGCATGTTGTTTGTACTTTAAGCTACTATCATGTAATTTCATCTTTACCTATTCATGCAAATCTCTCATTGCGTTAGCGAAATCTTCCCCATTTGCACTTCGTCGTTCTTGCAATCCAAGGTCCCACAGTTCATGCACTCCGCGTGGATGCATGTCGTACAGGATCTGAAATGGAATGAAACCCATGCTATGGTTAGGTGAGTCATTGTAAGCAAACTTTGCTTGTGCTAGCGCTTGATCCCACATCTGCGAATTCTCCCTGACCAAGCTGCATAACAGGTTTCCCAGACTCCTGTTTACAACTTCTGTCTGCCCATCGATTTGCGGGTGATATGTCGAACTGTAGCTTAGTTGTGTGTCCATTCTTTTCCATAAGGTATGCCAAAAGTGTCCCGTGAACTTCACATCCTTGTCCGAAAGGATAGATTTGGGCAATCCATGTAGCTTGACAATCTCATTGAAAAAAAAGTGGGCCACGTGGGTGGCATCACTGGTTTTTCTGCATGGAATAAAATGTGCCATCTTTGAGAACCTGTCAACCACTACCATTGCCGAGTCGTATCCTCGTTGCATCTTAGGTAGACCTAAGATGAAGTCCAAACTAATTGATTCCCGAGGTCGGCCTGGAACAGGTAACAGTGTATACATCCCTGTGTTTTGACTGAGACCCTTTGCTAATTGGCACACTTTGCATCTAGCCACAAACTGTTGTACATCTCTCCGTATCTTTGGCCAAAAATAAAAATGACTACGCTTCTCTAGGGTCTTATCCATACCGAAGTGTCCGGCCAAACCTCCACTATGCTTCTCGCGAATAATATTCTCCTCATCGAGCAGTCAGGTATGCACAGTTGTCCTCCCTTAAACAACAACTTTTCCTGTAGATTGTAGTCCAATCAAGGGTTTTTGTCTCTCACTAAAGGGTTCTGGCATGCCTCATAGGCTTCTTTAAAATCTGTATCTGTCTGGTACAAGTCCTATAAGTTATCAAAACCCAACACTTGCACAGTGCTTTCTTGCAGAAGTAGAGCTTTCCTACTCAATGTATCTGCTACCTTGTTTGCTTGCCTGCTAATGTGCTTCAATACAAAATTGAAACTCTGTAAATACTCTACCCACTTGGCGTGTTTGTGGTTGAGTTTGTGCTGCTGCATTACATACTATAGTGTAGAGTTATCTGAGAACAACACAAATTCATTTCCCAATAAATAATGCCTCCAGTGTTTTAATCCCCGTATAACAACATAGAACTCCTTATCATATGATGAGTATTTCTGTCTACTCTCATTCAGTTTCTCACTGAAGAACACCACAGTCTTATCCTCCTGACTGAGTACAACCCCTATTACTGTCCCGCTGGCATCACAACGAACATGAAATAACTTTTTGAAGTCTGGTAATCTCAGGATCGACCTCTCAGTAATCTTCTTTTTCAACAACTGGAAACTTTTCTCTGCTGCCTCTGTCCACCGAAAAGGTTGGCTAGCCTTTTTGATGGTATCTAGCATTGGTGCACAAATTTCGCTGAAATTGTTTATGAATTTCCTGTAAAAATTGGCTAATCCATGAAAGCTACGAACCTCAAATAATTTTTTTGGAGATGGCCATTTCACTATTGCTGCCACCTTCTCCGGATCCATCTTCAGTTCATTCTCTGCTATTACAAACCCCAAATAAATCAATTCCTTCTGCCAAAAAGTACATTTCTTCAAATTTATTAGCAGTTTATTTTGCTATAATTTCTCCAGCACCTTACGCGCATGCTGCAGGTGTTCTTCTCTTGTCCTGCTAAAAATAAGGATGTCATCCAAGTAAACTATTACGAACTTCCCAATATGCTCCTTCAACATCTCATTCATTAACCTCATGAATGTATTGGGCGTATTGCTCAACCCAAATATCATGACCAACCATTCGTACAACCCCTCATTTGTCTTAAAGGTTGTCTTCCATTCGTCACCCTCTTGTATCCGAATCTAATGGTACCCGCTTTTCAAGTCTATCTTCGAGAAATAAGCTGCCCTGCTTAAACAATCCATCATATCATCCATCCATGGCAGTGGGAACCTGTACTGGATGGTGATTTTATTGATGGCCCTTGAGTCGGTGCACATCTGCCATTCTCCTCCCTTCTTGGGAGCGAGAACCGTTGGAACAACACAAGGGCTTAAACTCTCCCTTATCAATCCCTTGTCCAATAGCTCCTGCACCTGCTTCCTGATTTCTTCATTATCCTTGGGGCTCATTCGGTATGCCGCTTTGTTCAGCAAACTGGCTCTGGGTATGAAGTCAATGTGATGACTGATGCTCCGTTTGGGGGGTAACTTGTCTAGCAAGTCATCTACAACTATGTCTGCAAACTCCTCCAACATTTGCTGAATCTTTGTAGGAAAATCTGATATTTTCGTATGCAACAAGACTGTCCTTGCTTTCTTTACCACCACATAACCTACCTCACTGTCCTCCATTTGTTTTAAAAATTTTATTTCCGCTGACCAACAATGTTCTTGGTTCACTGGTCTCTGTTTTCCCTTCTTCTTTGATGGGTACAAGCGTATGCTTGATTCCATCCTTCTCAAATTTGTAACAGTTCGTCAATCCATCGTGGACCACCTTCCGATCGTACTACCAAGGCCTGCCTAGTAGTATGTGACATACATCCATCGACATGATGTCACAAACAACTTTGTTCTTGTATTTGCCTATCTGAAACTCAACCTCGCTTTTTTCATCCACCAACAATTGATGTCCTTTTTGCAACCATGAAACTCTATATGGATTGGGATGCTTTGAGCATTTCAACTCCAATTTTTCCACCATCTCTGTGGACACTAAATTGTTAGTACTTCTGCTGTCAATAATTAATTTACAACACTTACCTCGCGACTCACAAATCATCCTAAACAGAGCTTTCCACTGCATCTGTTCAGTGATCTCCTTGACTGGTTTTAATAGTACTTTGTGCAACACCAAAGCTTCTCCCGTCTCTGGAGCATTCTTTGCCTCTTGAGGGAGTGTTGTTGCTTCCTTTGGTTGTGCCACATACGCACCCCGCTGTCGAGCTGGATCTACTTCTCGACATTCAAATGAGCGATGCCCCCATTTATGACACCTATAACACTGATAACCAGCCCCTCTACCTTGGCCATTTCCCCTACCTTGCTAGGACGACCTACCACCTCTTGCACTGTCTCCTCTTTCTGCTGATCTAGAAGCTTTCGAATTGCTAGCTTCCTCGTTGCTGTTAGTAGTTCGACCCCTGCCATAGGACTAGCCTTTTCCTCTACTGGCCCCTCGTCCTCTCCGGGCCTTCTGTCCTCTGGTAATTTTCTCCTCAGCCTTTATTGCACTCTGATATGCTTCCTCCATGTTGTTCAGAGATAAAATACTAATTTCATATAAGATATCCAACCTCAGCCCATTAACATACCTGACTGTTCTTTCTGTTGTATCCTCTGTATATCCTGCCCACAAATTCACCCGGTAGAACTCCTCTGTGTACTCCTTTACTGTCAATCATTTCTGTCTTAGATTCTGCACCTGCCTGTGCAATGCAATATGATAGTCCCTTGGCAGAAACCTACCCTTTCACTTGGCCACCATTCTTGACTAGGTTTTAATTGGCACCTTATTCAATCTCTTCCGCTCGTTCTCGCCACTATACCACCATAGGGCTGCGTGTCCCTTCAATTTCGTCGCAGCGAATTTGACTCTGCGGTCTTTGCCGACTTCCTCACACTTGAAATACTTATCCATCTCACTAATCCAATCCAATAAAACTTCGATAGACAGGCTGTCGCCATATGTCGGGAGTTCTGGCTTGGGTTTACTACTTGCTACTAAAATAGATCTCAACAATCTCTCTTCTGCGGATTCACCTTCTGGTCCATCTGCTGCTACTTCTACTTCCTCTTCACTAGTATCACCTAATTATGGATCTCTTCGTCTACCTGCCTCTACTGCCTCCAAATGGGCAGCAAGAATTTTGATCTCATCTCTCAACCCTTGCTCTACCAATCTTCTAGCACCTCTGCCACGACCTCGCCTTCCTCTCTCCATCCCTCCTACTAACATCAACAATCTACTCTGATACCACTCTGATGCAGCCCAGCCACACTGGCCCACAACTCTACGTTTCTCGGGTTTAATCAACAGTCACCAGATCTACAATACGGTGGTATTTTCCGGTGGTCGCATTCAAAGGTGGTAGTGGACGTCAGTTGGTGGCTGCGAGCAATTATTACCGCATTTAATTCCTCCCTGTGTGCCTCGGGCCTGGCTCCTCCGCGCATTCTTTGCCAAAACACCTCAGTTCTTCGGTAATTCGAGACAGTTCTATTCTGCTATTTGGTTGCTGTGAGGGTTTGGGTATGTTCTTTGTCTCGTTCTTGCTTCGTGGAGTATGGAGGTCTTCGTCCCCTTGTTGAGGGTCACTGTGGATGGTTGTAAGTCCTCCATGCCTGGTTGTATTTTTGCCAGTCTTCGGTGGGTTGAATTCTCTCTGGTTCTGTTGGCGCACTCGCTTGTTAGTGCACACGGTAAGTCCTTCAGTCTCGTCCTGCCATTCTTTTGTTGTGGTCTGGTTATGAAGTTTGGGGTCTTGTCTGGTTATTGTCTTCGATTGTTATTGTGTTGTCACAATTATGATACTGTTGCCTCTGCTCTGGTTTGGTCGCCCTTCTGTGGTTAATGGGTACCTGTGGTCACCGTTCTGTGCGTGGTTTGTTTAAATTTCGTCGTTCTCGGCTATCAGGCAACACATTATCAGGTTTCGGCGGTTTGCAATAGGTAATTTCTCCTTCCTTGATTCAATTTTGGTTTCCAGTTGGGGTTTGTACTAACCAAAATCGTTCCTCTGGTCTCAGCTTCGGCTATTCGGCTTGGCTCTACTCCTCGGCTCTTCGGTCCGCTTGCTCAGGTAACTAAATACGAAACCCTCCCATTTTGTAACTTTTTTAAGTGGATTCTTGGCAATGTACAGGTGTTAACATTGCCCTATTGTATTTGTAGGTCACGGCTCGACCTGGGCTCGTGGGTCCTCCGGATTCCAGTTTTCTAGGGGTGGCGTAACTTGTCGGTAGGCTCTGGCACTATACTTGTCAACACACTGTTAATTCTTGGGCTTTCTGTAGTTTTTGTTTTTTTATTTGTGCTTGTCATGCACAGTCGTTATTTTCTTGTGGAATTTTGGTTTCGGCCACCTATTCTAGTTAGTCATTCATTGACTGGTTGTTGGGGTTTCTGTTCTCAAACCCCAGGCCAAGGTTTGTCCAATTTTTGGACGCGACACTTGTGGGCTTGTCAACGGATACTTTTGTAATTGTATGTTGGTCGATTTCAAAAAAAACTGGACTGTATTGTTACTGTATTACACGGAAATTACGAGGAGTCATTTTTGAGAGAAATAACTTTTCCTGTAGGTTTCTTTTTCGCTTTGGTATGCGGTTCTGTTTGCTTCTGGGTCTTTGGTTGTGACACGCTTGTTGAACTATGTCTCTTCACGTCGGTCTTCCGTTTTGTGACTGTACAGCTAATTAGTTTTGTTGCAGACTGTTCATTTGACAAGAATATAAGAAATGACATGACCTCACCGTGGTCTTCCTTTGTTTGTCAATACTGTTAATTTCAATTCAATAAGCAGGAAAAAAAATTAATCTTCAGCAGACAGACAAAGTACACAGATGAACGACTTTTTTGAAATAGATCTGCTTCTTTATTTTGATATCATGAAATTGCAGAACCCTGCTTTGGTCTTACATTGCTCTTTTTATATCTTGTGATTACAGTTAATTTGAAACTGTCACTGTTTGTCAGTTGAACAGAAATAGTTTGTTGTGTAACCATAGTTTATTTGTCATTTACAAGATCTGCCTATGGACAATTTTGTCTTTTTCTTTCCTAATTTAACAGATCGATTCCTAACTGACACTTATTGCTATTAAACTTATAATGACCCTAACCGACACTTAACTTTGACTTTTAGCAATTAAAAGTAAAATAAATGGACATTCTGTCCTATGACTTCTTAAACTAGAAAATAAAAGAAAACATTCCAGATATTTGTCAACCTTCCAACCTAGCGAGACTTCACTCGGTCATGGTGAGCTAGATGCTCCTGCATCAGTTGGAATTTCAAAACATAGCCACCCGTCAAATTTGATGGTTTACACATCTCCATGACTCGTTTTCACAATTTAAACGAAGCTTCTTGATGGTATGGAAATTTTTTTACGTTGATGGGAAAATCACCTTGTGATGGGAAATTTTTCCGTCAAATTACCTCCGTGCCCACAAGCTCCAATTCCATGTGTATAGATGTTCATATTTGTCAAATGTGGGGAATTGAAGAGACATATAAAGAAGAGAATTTTAAGTGTGTGATGAGAGAGATATTTATAAGTTTATGTGAGGGTAAGGTTAGAAGCTGAGAGCATAGTTAGATGTATTAGGGAGCTTTAGGGCTTGGGAATTGGGAGAATAACTAATATTTGTGATAATATCATGTTGCACTAGGGTGGGGATGATATTCATGTCCTTGCCCTCCACTACCTATTGAACCAATGAGTCCATTGTATACTTTAATCCAAATGGTAGGATAGTTATCGAGAGAATAATATGTGGGAAAAAGTGAAAATAATGTTATTTTAACTCTAATTACGCCGTAAGGCGTTTCCATTTGAAATCAACTTTCCTCTTGGGTTACGTGTACATTTCTGAGTCTTTGATTTAAGTGTTAGACAATGAAACTAATCTCATCCATCCAATTGATGAAACTGGTATACGATGAGACCCCGCACCGCAGATAGACGGTTGCTGGGCAGATGAAATGAAAAATTTGAATGGTTGTCATATATCCGGGTTGCATCTTAAACACGTTCTTCCATCCACGTTCCTGCGCAGGTGCTGCCATGACTTTTCCCTGGGCATGTTTCTCAATATTGCATTTGAGGGCTTCGTTCTGTTTCTGCATGCAAGACTTAAATTCGTCCAGTTTCAGCAGCTCTGTTTGCTGGAGGACGAGAAACAGTCCGAGATGGATATGGAGTGGATGATTGTCGTCTGTGAGATCGATGAAATGCCATATTTCGCTGGTTCCTTGCCTCGGCGTCTCAGTAGCCGGGGCGTCATAGGGTAATCCGTTGAAGAACAAATGGGTTGGATCTCCCATTGCGCTTTCGTATTCATACATGGTTATGTACCTCGTATGGGCCGCGCTTTCCTTTCGGGGACATCTGTGAAATTATCGTCATTCTCATACTTTCTAGCGACCTTTTGACTGGATTTTTCCGGTCTTTGCTCCTCACGAGAATCTCTAAAGGAAACTCAATAATCTTTTAGAGGAAAACTCTAATATTGCACCATCTATTGCTCTGTGCTTTTGAATTTCTGAAAATTTCGTTTGATTTGTTTTCTAGATTCAAGATCCGTTGAAGGCTTAAGGTGATGCGTGTTTTTCCTCTATAATATGAAATCGTCGATATCTTACTTGCCTTTGGCTTAGGACTGTTTAAATATACGAATGCCATATTTTCCTTCTATTGAAAGCTTTTTAGCGGGGTTTACGCGGGCACCGATGCTTCTGGAAATTTATTACAAGGATTTAACGCGTTTCCATGTTAAGGCTATGTTGGGCAGAGAGAAAGTTGTTTCATCTGAGTTTCCAAGGATTGAAAACATTCCAAGTCCCCGTTGAAGTCTTTAATGTAGATATGTGGAATTTTGCTAGTTAGGCGTAATCTTTAAGATCTCAAAATTCCATAGCGGGTCATATGTATATTTCTGTTTTGGCGTTATCTTTAAGATCTCAGAGTTCCGTAGCTGGTCATATTTCAGGAACATTTACATTTTCTTTATAAATGACTCTACGATGCTTTCAATATCTTCTTCTGTGCGATCTATTGCGTCTTTTACCGTGTGAAAAAATCCACAAGATTTTCATGCGACTTTTTCGGTTTTTACAAGTCCTATATATAATTTCCTGCCTGCATAGCATCGTCCTTACCGATCTTAACGCAGAAGATAAGTATCAACTTCGTATGTAGTAAGGCCTTAGACAATTATTTTTAATTGTAGGATTGCTATGTGATTCCTTCTTTTTTTAGCGTGTTTTACTATTGTTTTGAAGGTATTGATCATGAAGTTTGGGGAGAGGTTTTCCGAGTATCTACACGGAGAGGACGAGCATTTTCTGGACAAATGTACAAATGTCGGATACAAACGGTTAAAAAAGGTTCTGAAAAAGTGTCGGGTTGGATACTTGCATGACGGGACCACATCTGAGTTTGAAGGATGGCTCTCCAGTTCACAAACGACAGAAAATGAAGACCTGATATGCGAGGAAATAGCCAAAAGCATTTCCAAATCACCTGATCCATCCAACCGTACATGTTCTCCGAAAACTTGCCCAGGTGCTTAATTCTTATTGTTACCTTCCTCTTTCAGTTTGTTATGCAATATCTAATAGCCAGAAACTTACTGAATTGGCTCGCTGATTCGCTTTAAATGTGTCTAACCTTGCTTTTTCGGACACGTCTTCTTGCAGTATGTGACAAAATTTTCTTTTACGATCTTACAAAAGAAGTATCGGCTATAGTGGGTTGCTTCAGTTCTCGTGCGAGACGTTTGTTACATCTACATCTTGCATCTGGTTTTCAAAGGTATCTGTGGCGTATTAAACATTTCTTTGCTGATGATCATGAGGCAATGATTCGAGAAGGCCAACACTTAGTCAGCTATGTGGCCATGAATGCCATTGCGATTCGAAAGATTCTGAAAAAGTATGACAAAGTAAGTTCAGGGGAAACTGTGTCGTTCATACTACAAATGTTTGTTTTATATTTCATTCAAAAAGATTTTATATGTTACATAATCACCACAGCTCACTTTCAAAGCCTGATACCCTCTCTTGTACCATTAACTCTGCGGGCGCATGGAGGCCGCGTCAGAGAGTAGGTGGTCCCGTTTAGGAGTAAGAAAGCTCTGGAAAAATATGAAAGGAAGAAAACCCTCTTTAAGACCCCTTTTTTCCCAACCCTGTTGCAAGGAGGTGGCCGGTTTTAGCAACAACCACTACAGATTAGGAAATTTGTGGATACACCTGTCATCTATCCTGCTGCTACAACACTTACCATCTTCAATTTCCTGACATTTTCGCTAAAATCTCATTCCTCTGTATTTTCAGCCAACAAAAGGGGAATTGACAGGACCGCCCGCTCAGCATTTCCTTGGCTGGCTGCCCCTCAGTTACCACTGAAAAATAATATCGAAGATCTGGAGGTAATTAGTTTAAATATTTGGGTTTTAGGTTTAACTCATATATAGTTCCTTTTTTTAATGCAGGTACATAGCTCGGTCAAGGGCCGGAACTTCAGGATGAAGTTACAGGTGAAGCACATAGAGCTATTGAAGTCCCCTTGGTTAATTGAATTGATCGCGTTTCAGATCAACACAAGAGATTCAGAGCAAGGATATAATGGTGAAATTTTTCCTGAATGCTCTTGTGACTTTACTGGCAGTGATCCTGTTATTAAATACTCATTACATGATTCTGTAAAATTGGAGTTTAACCTGACATGTCCTATTTGCCTGGTGAGTTTCAAACTCTGCTGGCTTTGTTAGGTGTTCGTCTACTTTAATAACTAGTACCTGCAATTCCAATGTTCTGATCTAGGTTTGCATATCTTATCCGGTTGGTTTAAGAGTTGATATACAGTAAGTTGAGTACTGAGCGAATTAAATACATTTTCTTTTCCTGTTAATAGATTCACGAGCTATATGGTGTTTTGTGTAGTTTCATATTCTGTCCATTAAGGAGGTTCTTCTGATTACTGGTTTTGTTACCATGATTTTATGCATTCATTCCCTTCGATATCCCTTGGATATCTGCATGTTTATCGGGCAAAGATAGTGTACTTGTGCAGCGTGTACAAGTTAAGTTTTCTACTATGTGGGTGTGACACTATCTTTAAAAAAAAGCGCATGCTATATGGTGTTTTGTGTAGTTCCATATTCTGTCCATTAAGGAGGTTCTTCTGATTACTGGTTTCGTTACCATGATTTTATTGTTGAAAATGTAATTTCAACGCTGTCGTACCATTCCCCGAAACCACCACAGCAACACCACAAACCACCTGGATGCATATCGGATCGCTTTTGCGTGAAGGCAGTTTCCGTACACAAGAGCTCCGATACAATTTGGAGTTGACGCGTGGATGAGGCATGACATCACCCTCTGACATTTATCGGAAGGTAAATGTCGACTAAAAAGGCCTTCCTATATTCATCTCCTTCGTTCGATATGCCCCTGCATTATCCACCGTTGATTGTTCAAAGCTGCATACATGGTTGCAATAAATGTTATGTGGAGTAAAGTTCGGTTAAAAAGGGCTTCCGATATTCACCTAGCCGTTCGATTCTAGGAGGGCAAATCAATGGTCGACGGGCATGTCAAGTTGCATTCGAACTTGCATAAAATAAATATTGCGTGGAGTAAAATTAAGTTTTATTTTGACCATACCTTTATTTAATAATTTGTCATAGGTGTTGGTAAACATTTAAGTTTTTTCTTACGGCAAGTATGGGCGTGAGTTAAATGATGGCATGGGCAATGTCATATAGCTTTTAAGTTTATTGTTTTTAATTTTTTTTACGGGCGTAAGTTTGGTTTTAACAGAACAAGTAAAATGTAGTTGGTCAATTTTTTTTGGTATATGAAAAAAAAGAACTCACAACAGTGCAGGAGCGAAGAAGAAGAAAACCAGGGGGACGCTTGTATCAGAAAAACCATGAATTGTTTCACGCAACAGTGAAAAGAGATCAGTAAGTTTTGTAAATGTAAAACCATTTTTACAGCAGTAAATGTGAATGTAGATTTTACACAGCAGTGTAAAAATCAATTGTAACAGAGGCAGAGTAATTTTTTTTGGGTGAAAAGTTTTTGATGAATCCCTCTGAGTGAAAGAGGATGAATATGTATCAGTGATTTTATTTTAATGAATAGAAATCTTTTATGGTGGTGCAATACTCTGTTCTAAGTAATTTTTTTTAAAGCTTCCATGTGCACAAAAAGATCCCGGAGTAAAGAAAACAGAGCATTGCCTCTGTGTGTTTTATTTTTGTGTTTTTGGGATTTTACCAGAAAAATCCCCAACATTTATGCATTCAATCCCTCAGATATCCCTTGGATATCTGCATGTTTATCGGGGAAAGATAGTGTACTTGTGCAACGTGTACAAGTTAAGTTTGCTACTATGTGGGTGTGACACTATCTTTAAAAAAAAAAAACGCTTTCTTTTCGTATTATAAAAAAAGAGAGTACATTCTCGGAGCATTTACATTCCACAGTCTTTCAATTTTTTCCGTCTTTCTATCTTTTTTCTTCTGTTATACAATCATATTTGTCTGAGGGAGTTACAGAAAAGTCCACTAATAGTAGTTTTGCAACTGTAGAGCACAGTCAAAAATTACAAAAAGTTGTAGTGAGTGGGCATAATATCTACAAGCGATTACATAATTTCTACTAGGAGTAACACAGTTGAAATATTCCCAGAATGTTGTAACCATAGACCATGTGCACTATAAAGAGGAGAAAGACCCAGAGTTCTTCTCAAAATGTTGTGACCATAGAGCATGT